>JAQFYE010004233.1:0-13747 GCA_034694305.1 Protaphorura glebata
AGTCAAATGCACTCAAGAGGTCAGTCCAATTATTTAGGGTTGTTGCCAGAATGAGTCGTCCAATTGTCCAATTCTCTAACTCCCGAACCATGGAACAGGAAATCCGGTTCCATGGTCAACTTACTTCTTTATCCCAGTACCAAAGGACGACTGAGGGATGACCTCAAAGAGTTCAAAGTAAAGTTAGCTAGGCTGAAATTGTTGACGACATATTCATTTCCTGGTTGTGATTTTCAAAGAATTATTCGAAGAAGGTTTACGGCCATCAATGAACATGATATATAATATAATAATAATGAACGACTCCCTCAAGTTGCTTAAACTATGTCGGGGAAACCCGAGACCTATTCAGCTAAATTCTTATAATATGAACTTATGGTTTTCTGATTGATTCTAACTTATTTTTTCGGTTCGCCTAATTTGAGAGGTGTTTCGAGCATGTCCGGATACCGGTGCAGTATTTAATTGTATAATGGAATATGGCTTGACTTACTGAAATTTTCCCTATGTGCGTCTCGACGATAGGACCCGTATGGCTAGTAAATTACACCCGTCCTCTTTATAGGACAGGTGTGTTTACACCCGGATACCATTTTCTCCAAGGTCACGTCTCTTAATTCAGATATATTTTTCGACAGAGGGTGCATTTCATTTGCAATGTCTTGCAAGTGTTACAGATGTGTTGGCCACCATCACAGAGGTAAATTGGTGGATAAGGGATTTCCTTACAGACGCGGCATTTCTTCCAATCATGGTCGCTGCTCAGTTATAACATTTTTGGTAATCTGAAAACGATGAAGAATGAATTAATGCGCCTTCGCATATAAGGTGAAATTCTTTTAAGTATATATGGACAGTTGGAGCACAAGAGCAGTTAGGGAATAGAAACGAGGACAGCTTTTGAAATTCGGGTTCGGAATATCAAAACCCTTGTAAACTCCGGGTTTTTCAAAAACATTGAAGTTAAAACTTCGAACGAACTTCTGAGTAGGAAGCAAATCTTAGCTTGTGATTCGCACACAAGTGAATTCGCGACACCGATCGGCAATTGCTCTTTGGGATACGAGCCGAAGGGATCGTCCTCTGATCCTCGTGAACTCTGCTGGATGTTTGCACAATCAAGGTCGGATATGCTCCCATAGACTATGAGTCAAATGAAATGAAAGGTTGTTTACACAGAAAAATACAAATTACTGGCTTCTTCTGAATGTCTTTTATTACGACACTAAAATGACTCTGTACAATAGGAGACAACACAAAAACATAGTTTAGTTTGAGACTGCGACTGACAAGATTGATAACCTGTGACAAGCTCGGGCAATCCTGAACTGAATACTAAAATGTACAAAAACGGCTACGAGGACCTTTGGTCCTCCCAGGTAGCCTTGGTCTTGTGGCCTGTAATCATCAAAGTTGGTCACGCCACCTGGCATTCCGCTGCCTGATAGAAAGAATGGAACAGGAAGTGCTAGAGAGAACCTTGGCATCTTCGATCCCTCACAGACGCTAATTCCTGGCAGGAATTGCCGACGATGATTAGAATAAAAGAAAATTTTGTATTGTTTACGACTGCTGCTTCGAAGTTTTCAACTAGAGGACTTATCGGATAATTTTGTTATAAATTAATGGGATTGGAAAGTGTCAGAAATCTATATTTAAAATACGAAATCACGCTTATGACGCCATAGATTGTCGTCAGTCAACACCACACATGCTCTTGAGGACTTTTTCATCACTTTGAACAGCAAAATAGAAATACGTCATATTATTCAAACCTCGTGTAGCTGAATTTTGACAGGAGGTCATCGTCTCATTGTCATCGCATTGTCAGCGTCCTTGTGAAGACAATCTAGTTTTGGGCGTCTATCAATGAATATAGAAGGCATTTCTTTGTGTAGCGTTCTACGCATGATTCGCACCATGTTATTTTATAGACGACATGCCGTTGTTCGAAACGGTCCAGCTAAAAGTCGCAGCCTGCCCATGATGCTTCTATCGTATAGCAGATGCTTATCCGAATCATTTAGTGCAATAGGCGCAGGTACTGCCTCGTTTGGATCGAACCTGCTCGGCACGACGAGGAAGAACAGTGACATATGACTGTAATTTGGATCCGAATTGGAGTGAGGAGAAACAGGACATTGTGTATAATTAATATAATGGGATCACCACAACTGGAATCATTATCAAAGTCAACGAGCCATAGAAGCATTAGTTAAATATTTAAAGAGAACATTTTGCGTTGTTTATGACTGTGCTTCGAAGTTTTCAACTTGAGGACTTTGAGTTTCATTTACGTCTGAATATCGTAGAGCTAATTACAAGGAAGTATGTGCTGTTACAAATACTATATTTCGAATTATGGAGTGTCGAATCATTTAAAAGTCGAACTCATTGCGTTTCAGGATTTTTTAGTAGTATCCTGTGGTTTTGGACTTTCCTGGGAATGGAGTTGTACTCTATGGAGTTGTCGTCAATTTCAGGTAGTTCCGTTAATCAACGATTCCTTCGGATTCTCCTCCGATACCCATTAGCCAAAACCTTTACTATATATATAAATAAAATCCAAGTCCGTACTCGCAATTGTCATAGCTTTGCTTCAATACTGAAGGGATGAGCTGTCTTGACAATTTCGGTCGGACATTTTTGAAGACTATTTAGAAATTATGAACATAAATTATATAAACGGACAGTATAATATTTACCTATTAATTAATTAGGTTTGAATTATTATTTACACGTTTTGCTCTGGCTATAGTTGTAGATGCGGTGAAGTATTCTATGTCACGTTTTTAATCGGTTTCCTCCAGCCCTGCTGTAATGAATGGAGACCACATTTGTGCGCTTTTTCCTCTAATCTTCCATTGATATCATCACCAATCGCATCACAATCGCATCATCACCAATGATCACCAATCGCCTTCACTGAAAATTATGTAACATTAATTGCTTCCAGGGTACGCTTAGTAGTAGGTACTGGTTTAACTCATAAATGGAATGCACTTACTTATCTCGTGATTGATGAAAATGAGAAGAATATGAATCCAAAGCGACGACTCCTTTATGCCTTCCCCGGAGATGCGATTGTTCCATACTCAGAATGTTGCTAATTTGTCTTCATTAAAAGTGATATTTAATATATTTAATGGAGACACTTCTCACGCATAGACCTGAGCGACTTATTTTTATTTACTTCGTAAATTAAGTTATTAGATTTTGTAATATTTTATTAATCCTTTCCTCTTGGAAGGTAACATTTGTTTTTGGCTTAGGGATCTTTTAATCTCCTAACCTGCCACAATGGCTACACGATTTTTGTTCTCTTTTTTTTAGTTTTGACCCGTTATTTGACTGACCATAGTCTCTTCGTTATAGACATTCGAAAAATGCGATAATGGCCTCAACTTTTTTGTAGCTTTAACATACAGATCTGCGATTGCTTTCCATTTCGGTGATACCTTGAAGCTAAAATTCGGTAATTGAACAAGTTTAGAATTTGAAATAAACTACAGCTGAACCTGTAAAATTTTGTTCTGATTTAGTGTTTAATGTTTTGACAATATTTGCAAGATAATATTTGCACACATGTAGATTCATTGAATACCTATTTTACAATAATATATGATACACACGGAATGAAATATTTTATAATTGATTGATATTTCTAGAAGTTTTGGATATAGATTAAAACCAGTATGATTGATTTATGAGGATATCGGTAGTACGCCAGAATTCAAACTAATAATTGCTTAAAATTACTAAAAGTTGTGCGCATATCGTCGGATTCGAACGTGCTCTCAACGTTAGCCAATCTTTCATTACTTCCAGTGCAATATCTGTGCAATTGGTAGAGTCTCAGTAGCGATTAGGTTAGGTTGTCTAACCTAAAACTTTTGTAAATAGACACCCACAAGCCTAAATTGACCATTTGGAGATTTATTCACCCAATGGGCTAATACGAGGTATGACGCTGAACCCTAATAAACGGGTTCCATTTCAGTATTTGAGGACCAGGTGATTGTCTTCGATTTCCAGTGGACACACTCTTTGATCCATTTACTGGATGTAGTGTCGATAATTTGGCCGAAATCTAGCCATCAACCTCATCATTTTTAAGTTTTGGCCATTGACTTTTTTGAAATTTAGCCCTTGTTTTTTCCAGTTCGGAAATAGTTCCCTCGTCTGCGGAATGTTTATTGGGTTAAGATAAATTCTAGAAGCCGGAAGAAGTTCAGGCTACTTAAATGCCTTCGGTGCGACATCCGGTTTTCATCGGCTTGTGGGTTTAGCATACGTTATCGGTCAAATGTCTACATACGACTGACTGCCGTGAACTCAACCGTGGATATCTCCATCAATTTTTGGATCATCGCCTAATGTGGTACATGCTTGGAAAGCTCATTTCATCTAGAAAAATGCGTGATGAGTTGCGCATATACCGGATGAAAGTCATAGGTTAGATCATAGGATAGACTTCATCTCTCAGCAATCTTATCTAAGGGTGTGCTGAGACCAAGATTCAACATATTTATCGTGGACACTTTTCGCGCGAAGCGCTTCTATCGATTTGGCGTCTTATCGTCTACGCTCTTGTTGCAATCGACTATATATCACCGCGCCTCTCCGTATAACAGAGGTTTATTTGAATCACTTTGCGCATTGAGCGCAGCATCTGCTTCGTTTGGACCAAATCGTTTCGGTACGACGCAGAACACAACACGGAATTTGGAACCAAACTGAAGTGAGGAGAAAGAGAACATTTTATCTAATTTGAATAATGAGTTTACCCATAACTGGAACGAAGTCAGTAAGCCATAGAACCTTTAGTTAATTATTTATAGAAAGCATTTTCTGTTGTTTACAACTGCTGCTTCGACGTTTTCAACTAGAGGACTTATCGGATAATTTTGTTATAAATTAATGGGATTGGAAAGTGTCAGAAATCTATATTTAAAATACGAAATCACGCTTATGACATCATAGATTGTCGTCAGTTCTCACCACACATGCTCTTGCGGACTTTTTCATCATTTTGAACAGCAAGATAAAAATACGTCATATTATTCGAAGCTAGTGTACCTGAATTTTGACAGTCTTTTTTTTGAAAGAGCGTCATTGTAAAGTCAGTCTAGTTTAAGGCGTTTATCAATAAATATGCCAGGCATTTCTTTGTGTAGCGTTCTACGCATGTCTCGCGCCTCATTAATTAATTAACGACATGCCGTTGATGGAATCTGTCCAGCTAAGAGTCTCAGACTGCCCCTGATGCTTCTATCGTATAAAAAGGCGTATCCGAATAATTTAGTGCATTGGTCCCAGGTATTGCCCGCTTTTAATCAAATCTGCTCGGCACGACGAGGAAGAACAGTGGTATGTAACTGGAATTTGGATTCGAACTGGAGTGAGGACTGAGCAGAAAGAGGACATTTTATATAAGATTAAAATAATGAGTTCGTCAAAACCGGAATGCTTCTCAAAGTCAATGAGCCATAGAAGCATTAGAAATTTTTTTGTGTTGTTTACGACTGTGCTTCGAAGTTTTCAACTTTAAATCAATCTCATTACGTTTCAGGTTGTTCTAGTAGTATCTGGTGTTTCCGGCCTTTCCGCGGAACAGAGTTGTACTCCACAAAGCTACCTCAAAAAAGGCGATGTCGAAAATGATTTCCGGGGGGTATTTAGACTTTTGACTGATACTGTACGGTATTTTTCCTTCACATTCCTACGACTTCCTTACTAAGGAATCTGAATAGAAGTATTTAGTGTTCTATTAAAGCAGAAACGAACGTAAGATTAAAGAAATGCAAGACCTGTAATACCATAAGATGCATCAGTCTTAAAATGATATCTTTATATATATATATATACTATAGTAATTTCAATATGAAATATACTTACACGCCCCGAAACTCCTAAAACACTCAGAGAATAGTCCCATGCGCTTTGGATGCTAAGAATAGCAATTTCGCTGAGGGGCGGAAGTGAATCGTTAAAGAAACTTTATATTTTTATTTTCAGAGTTTTATTCATCAGCATGCGCGACTCTCAGCTTGCGGGGTTTGGTTCAATTCGGACCCGTATCAAAGTACACCATATTTTATTTGGAGTATCTTACTTGCATAACCATTAACTTGCTTCTCAGATCTGCGGTCATAAAGTCCACTAATTTGAGAAACATGTTAAGGTTTGAAACTGTCACTTGGCATTTGGAAATAGAAACTGACAGCGTATTGTATTTAATGTGTGTATGTAAATAAGCAATATGTAGACAGATTCCAAATATTCCAATACGTAATTATAAATCTGTTTTCTATAATTTACCGTTAATAAACCGTTAATACTTATTAATATTAATAATATATAATATTAATAATTATTTTATATATGTGTTAATACATATATAAAATAATTGACTAAACATGTTCTTATCCCCAAATCTGTGTGATGGTGCTACTAAAATGTACACATTTGGTTTGTTCTCAGGTGCAGTAATATAAATATTGGAATTTCTGTTGTATATCTCTGTATCTAATTTTATGGTTAAGATTTTCTTATTAAGGTATTTCAAGAATATCATTTATGTATGAATTACCTAGAAAATTGACGAACCCTTGTATGTTTGCACGAATTTTGTCCCAGAAATTAATTCTAATTCAATATTAATGCACGAAGTATCGATTTCTGGGACAGAACGCATTATTTTAAGTTTACTAATTGTTCTACTTTGTAGTTTATTTTTGTGCCATCGTGTTTTATGTGCCATCGTGCATTTACGGTCATAAGAAAAGTATAACTCATAAATATTTATATACATTTATTTGTTTGGCATACTTATTATAGTTTAACAAAAGGCGGAATTAAATAAAAAACTTTCGCTGTTCAGTACTTTTATTGTCAATTTCGAGATTAAATAAAAATTACAATTTAGAACAGTCATCACACTATTCACCAATTCATTACCAATACTCACGAAATATTTCATCGCCGATTCAGGTATTGTCAACAAACTAAGACGCAAGTTGAAGCAGACCAAATATTGCGGACTAAGAGTTTCACCTTTGGATTTAAACATAACATTCTAAATATCTGTGGTGAATTGTCAACGCAGTCATGAAGTCATGACAATATGATATACAGGGTGGCTCGTAACATTCGACCCCATTCCTGCAGCGAAATGAGGAATAGTCAGACAGAATATGAGATATGTACTGCATGTCTGAATAAGGTTATATACCAATCATGTCCCGTCCGATGCCAATGCTAATTGCATTGGTTCTCAGGTCCATGATTCACTTTTGAACTTCTCCATCGGAATACTCCTCAACGATTAGAATTCGCTCGAATAAAACGTAATGTAAAAAGATTGAGGATTTTTTACTTGCATGAACTTTTTCAGATAGTAATAAATGAGGGAGCATATTATTTAATACAGTTCGGCTACTGGAAACAGGATATGTTTCTGTAAATAAAACCTCCCGACAATAACATGACTCGCTAAAACTGAGGACAAAACTTTATGCCAAGAATTTAGATAATGCTGACGAGGACTGTCAGAGCGGTTAATTACCAAACTCAATTTGATGTACAGGGTGAGTCAGAAGTATTTCCCCCTATTCGATTTCATTATTCCCGTCGATCGGATTATCCGATTCGACTGGGACATAGCTTAAAATGAAGCCAATGAACTAGAGGGATGTTGAATGATGTGCACTTTTGAGTTTCTAAACCAACGGCCAGTCCGTGACCGCTCAAACAGGTTGCTAAGTTTTTTTATATTGCGAAGATGGGCACAAAATTGCCAAAATTCGCGGTTTCACTTGACAACCGCTGTTATAATCAACAAAACCAGTCGCTTCTTTGAATGATTTTGACCTTAAATGTACGGAAAATGCTAGATTTTGTTGATTCCGATTGACGGAATAATGAAACCCGAAACGATCGTGATTTAAGTGTCCTTGCTTTTTGTGCAGTTTTCATCTTCGTGAATGTCATAACAATTTTTCGTCCGAAGGAAAAACACCAGAGTTTCAAACAAGAATTACCAGGAAACTGTTTGGTTTGGTTGAAATGGCTAAATACATTTGTGTGGTGATCCTCCCTAATTTATAATTTTTGCTGTCAAATGTAGCATCAAAATTTCAAACACGAGGATTTCTCATCTCGTGAAAGCAGTTACGTATCTGATCGTAACTTTTTCCTTTCGAAATTATGTGTTCCAGTGACCACGTTTGGCCATGAGCTTTAATCTTGAGAACAAAGAACGTTCGGTGTTAGAAACTAAACGGGATTTTGAAACCGAAATCGAAGCGAGGAAAATACAAAATGAAATCTTGCTTTGCACCTGCCCGAGCATTGCATGCACATCAAGTTGATTTATTAAAATTGATCGAAGAACATCAATATTTCTAGAGAATACCGCAGGAAGGGCACGGCAAAAGACCCCCTGTCAGAATTGGTTCATCTTTGGATATGTTGTAGCCCTAGACCTCCTGAACAATGTTTGTACAGGTGCCAACATGAAAGGTCAACTCTGGTGACCTCCAGAGGTCACCAAGTTCGACCCCCAGTTCCCTCATTACCTAAAAAATGACCCCTACAAAAGTTGTTCAATGTTCAAAACAAGCAACTTTTTCCTCTACCGTTTTTGTCTGCGGTTAACCCCCGAGGTCACAGGTCAGTGTCAACATCAAGGTCATGATTCAACAGATTGACCTGAGACATTCGGAGTTGACCGTAGAGAAAAATGGTAGAGGGAAAAGTTGCTTGTTTCAATGAGTGGAACAACTTTTGTAGGGGTCATTTTTTAGGTAATGGGGGGACCGGAGGTCGAACTTTGGTGACATCTGGAGGTCACCACAGTTGACCTTTCGTGTTGGGACCTGTACAAACATTGTTCAGGAGGTCAAGGGCTACAACATATCCAAAGATGAGCCAATTCTGACAGGGGGTCTTGGGTCTTTTGCCGTGCCCTTCCTGCGGTATTCTTTGGGCATAACGAACATTAACAACGGGTACGCACGACGCATACGAAAACCTTGACCGAGACCTAATTTTCTTTATATATTGGCATCCTCTGAGTGGGGTTTGAACAATATTCTCCAGCATAAATGTAGTACTTTCCTTCGTCTAATTTCGAAAATTAGGTTAAAAAAAATTTGAGATATTCACTGAGTGTAGGTAGAAAAATCATGGATAAAGAAGCACGCCAAATTTTGAAAGCTATGACATGCGCTTTAACCCATGATTTTAAACTTTCAGATTCTGAACTTTCTTTTCTTTGGAACTATTTTAACATTTTCGAAGATAAGCAAAAAAGAAGTACTACTTTATTTGTACAAGCATTTGAGTTTTGAAATTTTGATTAAGAGAATTGTGTCTCGGTTGAAGGACCTCGTATACTGGTCGTGCATATCCCTTGTGGTTGCAAAATGTTGGACTTGCAAGAATGAATTTGGCAATAGATGCTTTTCGAATTTTTAATAATTTGTTGTTAAAACCCATGTATAATCGTAAAATTTCTGAGTTAAGTTTGCGTAGAGCCATTGCTGATGCGCATTTATGTTTAATTGCAGTTAGATTAATATCCAACAATCAAGGGTAAATGTGAAGTCAATCAGTCTCGTTTATTTGACATGCCCGACGGTCAATCAAGAAATTTTAGTTACAAAAATTCGTTACAATCAGTATGGATTATGCAGAGAGGTTTTTATAAAGGACATTTTGTCCATTCGGTCTACCATCCATCGTTTCATTAAAAGTTCAGTTCACTTACATGCAAATAGAAATACAATAAAATACAAATAAATGTGACTGATCATTAACTACATAATACGCACTCCGTGATTTCTAACCGAATCCGCAGAAATCAAGACAGTCGTCTAGACAATGAAATTTCATTCCGTCCATAGTTTAATCTTAATGTCTTTGGTTCTCATGTCAAGTATTGACTTCTAACCAACTCCATCCAATAATGCCTATTCATTTCGTAATAGCCATGAAAGGAAATTAAATGTTCATGCAGCCGTGCGTGCCAGAGAGTACAAGACATAATAATGAACGTTGGGAAGCTTTCACTGACCGCGCAATCAAAGTTCTCATTTCAGAAATTTAGAAATTCCTCTCACTTTTTTAAAATGGGACGCGTCTGTACATAACCTCGTTTCCGGTATACACTTTTGTTTTAGCCATTCTCATCAGCGGTTTGAAAAATTCACTGGAAGCAAAATAATTTTTATATTTATTTACTTTTACGTGTAAAAAAAACTTCGAATGTGGTGTTTGTGACACACTGACTGACCAAACAAAGGTCACAGGGTGTATCAAAAATAGAGATTCAATACGTGTAAAGTGAGAGGTGAGAGAGTGGGTGAAAGTACATGAGAATTTCAGTTCTCCTCCGAATGACATTCGAATCAATGTAAGTTTAATGTTTAATGTTTATTTGAATTTCAGATTAACATGTTGGAAAACGTTCAGAATATTTCAACGTGATTATTTTCGACTACACAGTTGTAACCTCTGAAGTTGTCATTCTAGAAGAATATTAGAATTTCAATAATTATCAAATGCTATAACTTAGATTTGGTGTTAGGTAAGAAAATGATTTTTATTGTTCTAAGTGGAAGCGCTTGAACAAATCGAAATAATAAAAATCCCAGCCAGGCCGTTGGTAGGTGGTCCCACTCGGTTAGGGTAAAGCACAGGGTAAAGTTTACATTGGAGTTATGAATAAACCTGTTGTCACGTGTCCGACAGCAAATCCATACTTCATTTTCATTTGATCTCACAATGTTACAATTTGTGAGAAATGTGTCACGCTATCAAAGCATTCTCTCCCTTAATTTTAATCTTCATTTCCACTTAGGATTTGGTTTAGGAGATGGTCGTACTACTTACGAGTTACGAGGGGAAGGGGAACATCAGGGCAAGTAATTCTTGATCACGACGCAATTAGCATTATAAACTCCGTCTTAGGTCTGAGAATAAATAAAATAAAAATAACATATTTCTCAGGTCTCGCATAGTGGTACTTATGTGCGCAGATCACTCCCGCTGTGCTGGCGTTCAATTCCTCAGACCTGCTTTTTCCCGGATTCCTTTAAAGAAGTTTTTCTCCACTAGTTTTTCCTACTACTAGGGTAACTTAGTAGCTTATACTATGTAAATCCCTAGGACAAATGGGAAGCAACTCGCCAAAATACAAACGAAATGCACAGAATGTTTGGTTCGGGCACGGCTATGTCAATTAATGAGTGTTTTTTTTTAAATGAAATTTTATACCATGCCTCTTAGTTTTGTTCATACGCCATAAATTCTGTAATAAATTCTGCATTTTCCTTTGTTGTCAAAAATATTCTTGTTGAAAAGCTGGTGGCCAAATGAGTGGAGAGGATATAAAACACCTGCAAAATAAATTTTGAAATCGTCATGTGTTTCATGAATATAGAATGTAAGCGTAATATGTTGACCTTCTCAACATGCATGTACGCTGGACCGACACAAATACAATTTGTACCAGAATGATGTAGCCCATTACATTTTGACATAATTTTAGTAGTTAGTTTAGTTTAACTGTTTCCACTTGACAGTGGCGTCGTAACGGGGGTACGCGGTGGGACACGCGTCCCTGGGCCCAGCGATTCCAAACTTACACTAGATAGAAACGGGTTTTAAAAAGGCCCAAAATTCAAGCATGGCAAACGCGTTGTTTGATGGTCCCGGGCCCTGATTTCACATGAAAAGCCCACAAAGGCGTACTCTCTACGCCAATATGTATATATACGCCAATAGTATGAGAAAATGGTCACCTATAATTCTGGGTTTAATTTGATTTCGTTCATTTGTTTCATACAATCAATTTTAATTTGTTATTTTTTGAAATTTCAACTTGTTAACATATGATTGTAATATTTCTAAGCCGTCAGGTCGAGTTTAAAATATGAGAAACAAGCCATTTAGAGCGCATTTGGGGCCCAAATTTTCGATTCCTGGGCCCAACTCTTGGGCCGAGGCATCGAATATTATGTAACATTCGACCTTCTTTCTAAAGTCACAGTTGAGAGCCCAGACGGGGACGGAAGGTTGGCCACCGTCAAAAATTAAGAAGTCACAATCGGAAAGGTAACTCTTGGTCGATATCTTCACTAACAAACTCAGAATAACTTGATTCAAATATTGCATCGAAAAGGCAACGGCAATTGCCAATGGCTATGACATTGAATGTGAAATTCATGTCCCTGATTGATGTGACACGGAGGACAAATCTAGAGAGATTTGAACTAACGAGATTTTAGATAAGATTATTTCGAAAATCATAATACTCAGTTCGTTCAGATTCGTGATAACTAAAATTAGTTCGAATTTGTATGGTAATGCTCGTACGCCCGTACTTTCGATAGGGAACTCTCTATCCGACTTAGAAACGAGCATCAAATGTGTGCAAGAAGTACATAATCGATTTTGAACTCAATTCCTTAACGAGATGCAATTTCTGATTCATCGAATGTCGCCATTTTCCCCCAAGGGCAACTGTATTTTCCATTTGACCACGTCGGACCTTTGAAATATTCTGTGTATGAACGAGCTCGCTTCTGTATTTCCAAACACTGAAACTGTTGTCACCTATTTTGAACAATGCCACTTTTCTGAGCTCGAACTAATAAATAATTATCTGTGTTCTCAAAAAGGCCAGCAGTGTCCCGCAAGTACTGCGTCCCAAACATTGCCAATTGCCCGGAAAAACTGCCAAAACAATGCAGATTCGATGTCTCTTGATGACATTATATTGTTGTTACGTACTGCTAAGAGTAGGCGGGTTTATGAATGGTTAACTATGACAGTACGATTTATTGAAGTTAAAAAAATATTATGGCGGTACTCGATTTGGCTGTGTCAATCCCGAGTTTCTGTATGATATTAATAACTGGAGAGGCCCAATACTATATTTTATCCCGGGGCCCAAAAATCGTTGCGACGCCACTGCCACTTGAATGAAGTTATGCGCAAATTGAAACTGAAGAACAAACGGTATTAATAAAATTTACTACGAATGCTATCATCTCCCTCTTAGCACCTTTCGTTTCCCCACTAAAACACTGTTTGATTAAGCCAGGCCCCATTCGCTACTTGCTCTATCCTTCGTCAGATAGATGGCGGGTATAATAGGTAGTTCCTTGGGACTTCCGTGGCTAATGCTCTGGCCTTAGCTCTTATCTGACAGGTTAGCCCGGGAATTACAGTTTCTGTGATTTGATTTAAAATTCACAAAAACTGATTTCCTTTCGAAATGTGGTGGTGTAACCCGTCCTCCTGTTAATAACAGTTCGATGATTCGCATTGATAGAACTGATAAGACTGACGTAAAAGACCTTAGTTTTTTGGATGGTCCGAAGTTATATTAAGATGTAGTTACCCTTTACGTCTGGACTATAACTTACCAACCTTGACTTTAATTTATGTAATTCTTCACCGGTCGACAATTTTTTGTGCCACTCTCTCCACATGTCACATACATGTCCTTGGGAATATATATGCATATCTATTGGGTCCCACACAACCTTTGGCCCTACAACGACACCATACTTGCCGGAATACAAGGGGTAATCCAAATGTTTTGAGGCGCCTTGTATGGTTGTACAGACAAGTTTTTTATTCTGCAGAGAAATTTTGTCCAAATGCTTTGGTTAACTCCACCAGACTTCAGTTGAAAATAATTCTGAGAACCGTCGACATTGTAAGATTTTCACCA
>JAQFYE010004234.1:0-13747 GCA_034694305.1 Protaphorura glebata
GTCTGACTAAGCCTAACTATTTAAAGTCTGACTAATAAAGTCTGCATTCTTCCAGTATGATGTGATAAGATCAAGATCTGTAACGTTGGACATATATCGCCCCCTAATGTTAAACAGGTGGTAACGTTGCAGAGATATCGCCCCCTAATGTTATAGAGATAAGACGACTTTTAATCATCACTACTATATTCCAAGTTAGCTCCCCATCTACGAAATATCTACTCTCAAAATATCATTAGTTTAGTTTAGTGCCAGTCTTCGCGTTCTGCAATTTTTATCAACCCGAAACATTCCCCAGTCAGTCAGTCACAAGCCAGATGGGCTCACTGATAACTTCCGTCGAATAGCACTTCAAAGAAAATGCCATTGCCAAGGTCTTGTTCAGATCCATAATCACTAGTCTATCCTCGCTGAGAAATTAAAATGTACATATTATTTACGGATGCCCTAGACAGATATCTACGTTATCTAGACCTTTATAACATTGACGACAAGACAGACTCTCGACGCCGCTATGTCTTGCAATTATCAATTAATCATTGCTAAGGGATGAATCTCTCGAGCATTATCGTAAGGTCAGGTATCAAATGGATGTGTATTGTGTGGGCGCGCGACACTATTGTTTCATACGTACTGATTTATAAACTGTTAAGCAGAATTGCCTTGGCTTATTAGAACCAATGATGACAAATTAAAAATATGGTGTGAATAAATAATTACACACAGTCAAGCAAGTGTACATACACATGGCCAAGTAAATTCATTTATTCCGATTCTACACTGTTATATAATTTTTGTAATATTTACAACTTGACCACCACTTAACCCGCAAGAAGTGAATTTAGATCCAAAATTGATGACCTCAATCGCACAAGCAGGCTCACTTACCAGCAAATCTTCAGTACATGACAGGGTGAAATTATCGATATTCCCGACCTAAACTTTCGCCCGAAACACAATGATACGGACTGGTTAGCGCTATCTGGATACATTCTCGTAATTACCTATAAAAGCATCCTCATTAACCTAAACAGTACCATAGTACCTCAGTAGGCAAATGCGTTTCAGTGATTTGCGTTGAACAAAATTGAGTGATTCGGTCAACAATTGACTATTGTTTGAGAGGTACATATATGTATCATAATTTTAAGGGGATTGCTAAGACTTTTAACTTAAATTCTTTATATAGCCTAAAATATGCAATAATAAATACAATAGCCTTGAATAATCATTAATACGAAGTAGTCGTCGTCTAATCTGTCGTTTTTCCGTCCACCTCCAACTAGCTCTGTCCAGTATATAGTGACATTAGGTTGAATAGCTCCGCTAATTAGGTAACTACTTACTGGATATTATCTAAAAACATATAATTCTTAACTTAACACAACTTCTATCACATCATTTCCGTTTATCTCTGGCAATTTGTTCGACAATTTAGCGTCTGGAAGGTCTAACTTACTTTTTTTTGAAACAACATTTTTCACGCGGTGTTCTGCATTGCTGTTCGGATATTGCATGCGGAAACTACTACCGGTCTCATTTATTTTAAACATTCGTCCCGGGCTGGCATGTCCACGAATTGAATTTTCAGAATTCCAAAAAGTGGTATCACACACATTTCCCGTGATTTCCTTGCACGTCCGTTTGAGTATTCGCTCATGGATTGCCCATTGTTTCAAATCTTTGTCAATATTACGAAGATTGTTACAAACACGTTTCACGTGAACATAAATTAATTCCCTACATTCCCAGTAGTATTCAGTAATAAATACAAAGCTACCAATCGAGACTCCAATGGCCAAAATAAAGAAGGAACACATCAAGTGTTCCAATGATAATGACTTGTTGCATTCCTCAATATCGCAATACGAATTAGTCGTATAATTCATTGTCTTTCCATCCACTCGTCCCTCGTGGTGCAGAAACTCAGCGTCCATAACTTTCCATTTTTCAATTAACCCAGAATCAACTGAAAGCCGAATAACCGAGTCAAGAATGTCTTGAAACACTGCAAAATGTTCAAAAACAAATGTGGCAGGAGTGAAGGAGATGATTTGTTTCTGTGGTTTCATAATTGGTGTTTCACCATTATAACCACCAAGGTAAAGATGTACAAAATAATCAACACAAGCCTCGTAGCCAATGCAACTTGTTTTTGGTTCCATTGATTCCGAAAAACATTTTCTAGCCTCCGATTCAAATTCCATTCTTTTGTATAATTTTATAATGGTTGGATTTGTAGATGTCTTAAAAGTGTGCAATGCTGCACCACCCGTCGTCTGTCTGTCTTGTAATATTATTCTGTAATCAGATTGTTCTAAATCAACAAAATTTTGAAGTGCTTCATCTGTATTTGGAAATGCTAAGAACATGATCAACTTTGACTGATATGCGGTACCGATAACAATCGAGAAGACGAGCCAACATGCAAAAAGTAATCGTAAGGAATGGGATGGGAATATAGTCGGTCCATCTGGATTCTGTTCCACAAGACTTCCGCCCACATATTCGAATACATTCCAGAAATTAGCATACTTCTTGTTTCTGTATTGCTTCTTACTTTTTGCATCGACCAATATTGTGTACTTCGCCATTTCTAGAAAAGCAAACATTACGAGAAAAAGTGAAACTAACACTAACACCCAAACCACAGTTTGAAGTGGCCAGAATATTGCCGTCCAAGCTATGTAAGGTTCTGGTCTTTTATAAGTAAATGTCAACCGTTCGTATGATATTTGTTGGCTAAATCCAACTTGAAGATAGCGGGCCTGATTTATGGCCGTAGTTTGGCCAATATCACATTCACCTGCGAGCACATGTCCGATGGTACCACTCCAAGACCCGTTCGGAAACTGAACGCCAGTACCGTAGCCACTTGAAGGAAAATAACTTCCTGTGAAATTATATTTTGCCATAGCGGCATACATCGTTGAATAGAAATGACCACGTTTTCCAATCCAGACGCCATTTTCTTGCTTTATTTCGCCGAGCCATATAGGACCCTTGGCTTGACATATGCGAAATTGTTTCCCGTGAAGATTTCTAACAAAATCAGGGAAGATCTCCGAAATTGGTAATAAATTCTGATTCCCAGAATTCTTCATAATATTCGGAAATAAAACTAATGGATCTTCTCGGTCGCAGTATAAACATTGAGTCTTGACGAGTATTTCGTTTGCAGGAGCAGTCGCAATCGCAATTTTGTATTTGATTCTTATAGCAAACCTTGGAGCATGTAGGAGCTCATCAATAATTTCATTATGAGTTAAGAATATAAAATATCCACGATTCTTTCTAACTATTCCACTATATGATTTGATCAGATTTGAAGTAAGTGTTAAATAATTTTCAGATATTTGATGCAATGCATAAATTGGCACAACACAATCTTCCCTGAATTTGCGTACGTCAATAAAGTCTGGTGGGAATTTGGTGTCAATTCTCTCTCGATTTTTGAAAAAGTTTCTGATGAATATTCCTTGATTAGCAATTTTTGCTAAGGAACTTAAAACGTCGTAAGATTCTTCTTTAAATCTTGTGTCGTCATCATGAAGAATAAATAGCAAGGTACAATGTCCCATTCTTTGAACCACTAACGAAGTTAGAAACTTGACGAAATTTAACCTGATGGAGTTTGGTGTGTTTTTTGAATTAAATATTTTGTTTGTATTTACGAGCAGAAAATTTGGGAGCGTTAGAAAAATGACGAAGTTCAACAAAACATTACCAATATTCATCGTAACTAATTCTCCTTACTGACCTCCTTACGAATTGTCAAAACTATTATGTGAAGTGAAGCCATGCACTACTCAAGTAGTTTTTGATCAATGACGTTTATCATTTGATATTCCGATTGGTTAGACTTCAATTAGCGAAATTGCAGTTCACGTTCCGTTACTATGAACTGACACCGCACACACCTGCTGCGAAATGAATCGCCAATATGATTAATCTGGATTTTCAAATGCTGTATCACCGTTCTTGTTATTTATATTATAGTGGAATAAATACAATTAAATATTCATCGTAAGTATAAGTGTATAGCTCTTATTGCTGCCAGAGACTTGCTCTTGATGACCTCTCGGGTCGAAATGAATTGCGTTTTTGGATCGTAGTCCAACCCATACAGTGTGTGGGTGTCAATTTCTACGACACGTAAGAAGTTCAGGCAGATCGAATCGGGGTCCATTTCGCGCAGGGTGTAAGCGGTGTCTTTTAGTTTGAAATATATTCAGCCTAACCCTTTGACGTCACACACAACCGAAGGATTGTGCATAAATCATTACCATTTTATCTACTCTCAAAATACCAAGAGTTTTACGGAACTGTAATGCTCTGGTGGAAAGCTCCTCCCAGATTATCATTCAAAACCTAGACGGGTTCATTAATAACTTCCGTCAAAGTGGAAGCACGACATTGAAAATGACAACACCAAAATCATGGCCAGACCCAAGAACACGATGAAGTTACTCCCTAATGAATTAAAATGCATTATTTATGGACTTCCCAGAGAAGTCAATCAAAATCAAAACCAGCACGTCAAAAGATAATTTGTCGTTTACTCAGTTCTGATTTCTTGACAGACTACTCTTGGCTTGTGTGAAAGAACTAACCTTCAAGTATTGAATCACTTCGTTTGAGACGCAAACAATGAAACCACTCCAACTGCGCATCGGAACTAAATCCGCCGTACAATTTAGGACACCATCAATTGGGATCTCATGACATGGTGTGTCATCAAATTTTCTGCACAAATGAAGTCTTTTTTTGCATATCTTCTATGTAAAAGGAGGGGCACAAACCATATGGGAAGAAGGACGCCATTGGAAGTCTCTCCACTTTTTATGCGAGTTGTCAGCAGTGTCATCCTTCCTGAACAACTGTTGTGTAGGTCCTACCGCCAAATGTCTAACGGTTTGGCCGCTAAAGATACACTATTTAGCATGTAAAGTGAAAGCTGAGACTTTCACTTTTGATTTCACTCGCTTTCACTTTACTTGCTAAATGGTGTATTTTTACCGGCCAAATGGTTAGAGTTTTGGGGGTAGTATACCTACACAAAAATTGTTCAGGATGACACTGCCGACAACATAAAAAGTGGAGCGATTTCCAACGGCGTACCTTTTCCCATGTGGTTTGTGCCTCCTCCTTTGGTCGAAATAGTGACTGAGGGTGAGGTTGAAAGTCAGAAACATGGGTTAAATCTTTTCGTCATTTTTCATTTCACATCAATGCGAAGAGATATCAGAATATTGCTTTTTCTGCAGTTCTGTGGCATGTCCAATCAGAAATCTCACTAAACCTTAGGACTATTAAGTCAGTGTTGGAAACCAAAACTAGAGTGTCAATAACAAGGATTCGATTTTCATCTTGCGTAATCTTTCACATCGAATTTACTTACATCAGCTTAATGCTAATGTAAGATGTTATAATTTGGCTATGAGATGGAAGGTCTCATATGCCTTGAATATTATTTTTTTACGATAACTATTTAACTGCTAACTGTATTCTTCATATAAGAGCGAAGTGGGTTGTGTGATCTTGGACACAAGGGCACGGTTAACTCACAGCCATATCCGTGTGGTGTTGTTCGCAGGATTCAATGGGAGGAATAACACTCCTTGTCATACTCATTAACGCAACAAGAAAATTTAGGAATAGAGATATACCTAGAAATAGGGATGGCCTCATTATTAAGGAAATGTGAGGAAGCCGGGACTCCCAGGTATCGAACGTTTCATTAACCAATGACCGGTTACCTTGTTCCTGAAAAGCGACGCTGTCATATTTATTTTATGAAACAGCCGTTTCACCTTGAACTCTTTCGAAATAATTTCAAGATTAAACGCATGCAGAATATTAATTTGAGTCGGGACAGGATGGTGCCGATTTATCAGTAACTTTCACGCGCAACGAAAGTGACGACTTCAAAACGGGCCTCCTACCCCGGTGCGGTGGCCGTGTGGTCCTATGCATGTAAGGGGCATTTATATCTAAGTTCCGTCATCTACGCCAATTATGTATGAAGAGTTCAAAAATCGGAAGCCCAGTGACGATTTTCCAATTCCGCGTTTAATTTCGACTCGGTAATCGTTAATTGTTCTTTTCGATGAAGGCTGGATTAGTTTTGATTAATTCAGAAGTAGCATAGAGACTAGAGACCGTGATTGAGACAGCTCAACTGCGCTGTAACGAACGACTAGAGAAGAGACTCAACTTTGACTCGCATTTAATAGCTTACTCCAATATCTCCACTGTGTTGAATCGACTTATTTAAGATTCTCAGAAATCAAACTGTTCTGTCCAATATCTTTGAAGCTGACACCAATTAATTACTCGGATCACTGAAATCCTCGCGCTAACAATAAAAGAAAAGTTTTGACAAAATTGTGGCAAATGAATTCTATTTATCGACTCGCTAGTAAGATTGCTTTAAAGATTCAATGGAATATATATTGAGAATTACGAGTTCATTACAATCAGAATTAAGTAACTCTAAGGATAAGATATAGGTCTAAGCCCTTACGACCTCCGTCAGATTTAACTAAGGTACACATCGTTCAACTGTAATGTGTATGCGTGTATGTACGCAAAATAAGTGTTCTTACTTAGCCACATTATTACTAGGATGAATCGAAGTATTAACTACATTATTACACCAATCAAAATATATTCTTCTCAATTCAATTCAACTTCAACCACATCTGAGTTTTGAAGTTTCTCAGAAAAATTGAGCTTTGAAGATTCGTTCGAAAATGTAGCATCCGAATGTTTGTGCACCGCCATATTGTTCGACTCGGCTTTTGCTCCTGCGTTGTAGTTTGGATATTGTTCACGGAATGTGCTACCCGTTTCTGTAATTCTAAACATTGTTTTGTCGGTGTCTTGTTTGGAATTTTTTTGTCTGGAAGTCAGAGCAATTGGGCGTTGACTTTCCAGTTCATCCAAAAGGTTTTCTGTAATTCTATTGTACGTGCGACTGAACTTTTTCTTAATTCGGTTAACAATCGTTCTCTGTTTCAAAGCTTGGTAAATACTACGGCGATTGCTACAAACACAAACATAAGAATAAATTAATTCATTACATTGCCAGTAATATTCAATAACAAATCCAAAAGCAGCAATTGTGACCCCAAAAGCTAAAATAAAGAAGGAACAGATCAAGTGGTCTAGGGACAATGATTTGTTGCATTCTTCAATATCACAATACGAAGTCGTCGTAACATTCATTATCATTCCGTTCACTCGTCCCTCGTTCTGTAAATATTCAGCATCCATAACCTTCCATTTTTCAATTAATCCAGTGGCAGCTGCAAATTTAATGACAGAGTCGAAAATATCCTGGAACACTGCAAAATGTTCAAAAACAATCGCACCAGGAGTAAATGAGATGATTTGCTTCTGAGGTCTCACGATTGGTGTTTGACCTTTGTAACCACCAAGGTAAAGGTGTACAAAATAATCAATGCAACCTTCATATGCAACACAACTTGTTTTTGGTTCCATTGATTCTGTCAAACATTTTCTTGCATCCCATTCCAATTCAAATCTTTTGAATAAATTGATGTGAGTTGGATTGGTGGACGTTTTAAACATTTGTAAGGCTGTACCACCTACAGTCTGGAATATCAATCTGTAATCAGATTGTTCTAAATCAATAAAATCTTGAAACGGTTCATTTGTGGTTGGAAATGCCAAGAACATGATTAATTTTGATTGATAAGCAGTTCCAATGACTATCGAGAAGACAAGCCAAAATGCAAAAAGTAATCGTAATGAATGGGATGGGAATATAGTTAGTCCGTCTGGATTTTGTTCAACGAGGCTTCCGCCCACATATTCCAATACATTCCAGAAATCAGCATACTTCTTGTTTCTGTATTGCTTCTGACTTCTTGCGTTGACCAATATTGTGTACTTCGCCATTTTCAGAAAGGCGAACATTACGAGAAAAAGCGACACTAACACTAACACCCAAACAACCGTTTGAAGTGGCCAGAATATTGCGGCCCAGGATAAGTAGGGTTCCCACCTTTTATAAGTAAATGTCAAACGTTCGTAACAGATGGGAAGGCTAAATCCAACTTGCTGATACCTTGCCTGATTTTGGGCTGCACCTGGGCCAATATCACATTCGTCCGCCAACACATGTCCAATGGTACCACTCCAAGTCCCATTCGGAAACGGAACACCAGTGCCGCCGCCGCTTGAAGGAAAATAATTTCCTGTAAAGTTGTGTTTTTCCATGGCTGCATAAATCATAGAATAGAAATGCCCTCGTTTTATAACCCAGACACCATTTTCCTGCTTTATTTCACCGAGCCAACTCGTCCCCTTTGCTTGACATACTCGAAATTTTTTGGCGTGCAGATTTCTAGCAGAATTTTGGAAGATTTCGGACAGAGGTATAAAATTCCGATTCCGAGAATTCATCACATCCAGAGGGAAAACTACTGGTTCTCCTTTGTTGCAATAGAGGCAATTAGTCTTGACAGTTACTTCTGTCCCAGGTGCAATCGCAATTTTGTATTTAATCCTTACAGCGAACTTTGGGGTATTTAAGAGCTCATCAATTATTTCCAAGTGGGTCAAGAATATAAAGTATCCACGATTCTTTTTAACAATGCCACTATACGATTTGACCAGATTGAATGTAGTTGTTAAATAGTTTTCAGATGTTTGATGCAATGCATAAATTGGCACAACACAATCTTCCCTGAATTTGTGTACGTCAATAAAGTCTGGTGGGAATTTTGTGTCGATTCTCTCGCGATTCCCAAATAGTTTTCTGATGAATATTCCTTGATGAGCAATTTGTCCTAAAGAACTTAGAACGTCGTAAGATTCATCTGTAAACACTTTGTCTTCGTCGTGAAAAACAAACAACAATGTACAATGTTCCAATCTTTGGCAGACTAAGGAAGTTAAAAACTTGGCCATGTTTAACCTGTAGTTTGGTATTTTCTTTGACGATACTAGTGCGTTCGTAATAACAAGTTGAAAATATGGGAGCGTTAGAAAAATTACAATTTTTACCGAAAAATTACTAAAACCCATCGCGACAGTGTCGTAACGAGATGTCAAAACTATTGTGTGAAACCAAGAAGAACGTAAAGAATTTTCGATCAATTGATATTTGACATTTGATGTCTGATAGAGTAATTTTCGATTAAGCAAATCAATTTATATATTCACTAGGAAGTACGAACGGACACAGCGTACATCTTATGAGGAATGGATCGCGTGCGTAATTTTGATGGATCTTTGATGTTGTGTGGATTGACCACTCGAACCATAAACTATTTTGTGAACCGTAAAATCAATATTTATGGGATTATAATATTTTAGAATTAATAGAACAAATACGTTAACTTTATTTAGTACAGCGTGAGTCATCACGTTCACCGATTTTAATCCAGCAGACATATTTACCCAGTCGCTAGATGGGCTCAATGATAACTTCCGTCAAAATATCATTTCATTCGAAATGCCAACACTGTGGCCATGGTCAGATCCAAGATAAAGATTATATCCTCGCTGAGAGATTAAATTATATTATTTACGAATGCCCTTGACCGATATCGATATCTACGTCACCAGTCAATCTTAACGCCGGCGTGTCTCACATAGTTTGTCATTTATTCTGTTCAAACTATTTGCAGACTACTCTGTTAAGGTATGGACGGAAGAACGAGCATTTTAACTCTCCACAGTCTATTGTAATGTAAAATCGATCGCCACCGATTTTAATAAAATGTGTCACAGATGAACCACAAATTAGCGAGAATCGATGGAATGACCCACTTTGTCAAAAATAATATTTTAGCCACCGTTTTCTACGAGTCATAAGATCCCAGCTACTTTTAACTTTTACGTAGAATTCGTTTGCGACAGGGTTCACCACAGATACCCAATTACAATAAACCATTATACACATACGGGCATTATGCACATACAAATGGTAAATGGAATAGAAATAAATAAATAAGAAAATAAATCAGTAAATGAATTTATTCTGATTCTACACTACTGTTGGGCAATTTCGCAATTATTTACAAGTAAGCCACCGCATGGTTGGTAGGCCAAAGACACCCTATTGATGACAATGATGGGACAAAGAGGTCATGATACCAATAAAACTTTATTACGTTACAGGGTCAAGTTGTCGACTTTCCTGACCAAAACATTTGACCCAAAACACAACGGTGTGGATAGGTGAGCTAGAAATGCTTTCATAGAAAAAGTTCTCCATTAACCTGAACAGTATCATATAGTGGCACTTCAGTCAAATGGTTACCTGTGGCTGTATTGATAGAAATTGAAGGTTTGTTCAACTCGGTCAACAATTATCGATTTTGTAATTTATTGTTTTTCCGTCCACTTACTAGGTGAGGGCGATACTGACTTAGAAACATATACATACAAATTCTCAATTTAATAGTATTTCTGTCACATCATTATTTCTCACCATCTCGGGCAATTTGTTCAACAATTCAGGTTCAGAAAAGTCCAACCTGTCTTTTTCTGAAACCACAGTTCTCACACGGTGTTCTGCATTGCAGTTCTGATATTCCTTGCAGAAATTACTACCCGTCTCACTCATTTTAAATAGTCGTCCCTGGCAGTCATGTCCAGAAATTGAATCTTTAGAATTCCGAAAAGTAGTATCACGACTATCAAATTCATCCGAATGGCTTCCCAGCATTTCTTTGCACGTGCGACTAAGTGTTCGCTGAATTCGATCAACAACTGTCCATTGTTTCAAACCTTTGTCAATATTACGAAGATTTTTACAAACACGTTTCACATGAACATATATTAATTCTTTACATCGGACGTAGTATTCAATAATAAATACAAGAGTAGCAACCGTGACCCCAATGACCAAAATAAAGAATGAACACATCAAGTGTTCTAGAGATAATGATTTGTTGCATTCTTCAATATCGCAATACGAACTGGTCGTATAATTTATTAACTTTCCTTCTACTCGTCCCTCGTTCTGCAAAAATTCAGCATCCATAACTTTCCATTTTTCAATTAATCCAGTAGCAGCTGAATTTTTGACAACAGAGTCGAGAATCTCTTGAAACACTGAAAAATGTTCAAAAACAAACGTACCAGGAGTGAAGGAGATGATTTGTTTCTGTGGTCTCATTATTGGTGTTTCGCCTTTGTAACCACCAAGGTAAAGATGTACAAAATAATCAACACATCCTTCGTAGCCAATGCAACTTGTTTTTGGTTCCATTGATTCTGAGAAACACTTTCTAGCATCGGCTTCAAATTCTATTCTTTTGAACAATTTTATAATGGTTGGATTTATGGATGTCTTGAACGTGTGCAATGCTGCGCCACCCGAAGTCTGTCTGTCTTGAAATATCAATCTGTAATCTGTTTGCTCTAAGTCAACAAAGTCTTGGGGAGCTTGGTCCGTATTTGGAAATGCCAAGAACAAGATCAGTTTGGATTGATATGCAGTTCCGATAACAATTGCGAAAATAAGCCAAACCGTAAACAGTAACCTTAATGAATGCGATGGGAATATTGTTGGTCCATCCGGATTTTGTTCCACAAGGCTTCCGTACACATATTCGAATACGTTCCAGAAATTAGCATATTTTTTGTTTCTGTACTGTTTCTGATCCCTTGGATCGTTCAAAATTGTATATTTCGCTATTATCAGAAAGGCAAACATTACGAGAAAAAGCGAAACTGAAACTGCAACCCACACATTTGTTTCTAGCGGCCAGAATATTGCAGTCCAAGATATGTAAGGTTCCGGTCTTTTATAAGTGAATGTCAAACGCTCGTAAGAAATCGGTGGACTAAATCCAACTTGATGATATCTGCCTAAATTTTGTCCTGTGGTTTGGCCAATGTCACATTCGTCTGCTATCACATGTCCAATGGTACCACTCCAAGTCCCATTCGGAAACTGGACACCAGTACCACCGCCATTTGAAGGGAAATAATCTCCCGTGAAGTTGTGTTTCTTCATAGCTGCATACATCACTGAATAGAAATGTCCACGTTTCCCAACCCAGACGCCATTTTCTTGCTTGATTTCACCGAGCCAAATCACACCCTGTGCTTGACAGATTCTGATTTGTTTCCCGTGCAGATTTCTGACAAAATCTGGGAAGATTTCCAAAAAGGGTATAAAATTTTGTTTCGGAGAATTCTTCATTACATTCAGGCGTAGTACAAATGGTTCTCCTTGGTTGCAATAGAGGCAATTAGTCTTGACAACTACTTTGTCCCCTGGTGCGATCGCTATTTTGTATTTAATTTTCATGGCAAACTTCGGTGTATTTAAGAGCTCATCAATTATTTCCACGTAAGTCAAGAATATAAAATATCCCCGATTCTTTTTAGCGATTCCACTATATGATTTGATCAAATTTGAAGTAATTGTTAAATAATTTTCAGATACTTGATGCAATGCGTAAATTGGCACGACGCAATCTTCCCTGAATTTGTGTAAGTCAATAAAGTCTGGTGGGAATTTGATGTCGATTCTCTCTCGATTCCCAAATAGTTTTCTGATGAATATTCCTTGATGAGCAATTCGTCCTAAAGAACTTAGTACGTCGTACGATTCTTCTCTAAACCCGTTGTCTTCGTCATGAAAAACAAATAACAGTGTACAATGCCCTAATCGTTGGCCCACTAAGGAAGTTAAAAACTTGGCCAAAGTTAACCTGTAATTTTGCTTATTCGTTGAAATAATTATTGCGTTTGCATTTACGAATGTTAAAACAATTACTATTTTAACAAAAATTTCGACAGAAACCATCGTGACTGTTTTCTTTCGAGACGTGGTTCCTAATGTTCGAACCTAAATACTGGTAAAAGAGTCTTTGATCATTTTCCTATCTTGTGTGGACTATATCGTTGGCATTTGAGTTCGGATCAGATGGCATTCAATTAACAAAATTGAAGTATCTAATTAATGCTATCTGGTATATACTATACTATATACTAGATATACTATCGAAATAGATGTCGCCGTATCTGAAAGTCAAACTTTAATTAAAATATGGATGTCGAAAGGTTTATGCGATTTGTTTGTGATTCACGACCAGACATAGTTATATATATAAAAAAAGTAATAGCTTTTACGTCTAGCCCCATTGACGAGTGAAAGCATTCGCTTTCAAAATGAGAATTCATCGATCACTCATTACTCTATGGTCTAGACCTATATCAGTTCTATAATTGAGGAATCATCGAACTGTTGTGATATTTTAATGTGATTATGGGATCACAATTGACTTCCGTCGCGTCAATCTAGTAGATTAAAAATGAGAATGACAACGGCATGGTCAGATCCAATTACACTAATTAGGACGTCGTATTACTTATTTCTGGATGCTCTTGGCTGGCCGATATTGATTTTCGCTTATACACTGCACTTAGCCACACAAATTCAAACACATCTTGTTTTGTTGTCAGATAAGTTTGTCATTTCCTTGATTCTGAATTTTTGGTAACAAGCCTTGAAGTTAACTTTCTAAACGCCGGACTCCGGACTTATACTTTTCACTTTTCACTCTACTAATCACGTCATCAGAGATTTCAGACGTTGCAACGGTCGTTAACTATTACAAAATTATTTTGAAATTATGTTTTAATTTTGTTATCTCCGTCACAAGTGAAAGTGAAAAGAATATAAGTCCGGCGTAGGGTACGCCAGAGGCAGCTAGTTTTTGAAAGTGAAGTCGATCGTCACGAATCGCGCACC
>JAQFYE010004235.1:0-13743 GCA_034694305.1 Protaphorura glebata
TTTTTTGGTTCCTTAGAAAATTTTTGACCAAAAAACTTAGAAAAATTTCGAGCGCACCGTCAGCCTTAGTCCAACCCCAAAAGTGGTCAGAACCAAAAAACGTATAGTTAGAACTACAGCAGAACCAAAAAACGTATAGTTAGAACCAAAAGTGGTCAGAACCAAAAAAACGTATAGTTAGAACCAAAAAACGTATAGTTAGAACCAAAAGTGGTCATAACCAAAAAATGTATAGTTAGAATTAATATGTAATGCCCCACAGCATCGGAAATGCATATTCAGGGTTAACAAATATTAATAATAAGATATGTGAGGCCTATGGCTGAAAGTGTAGCTGAATTAGACAGTAATCCAGGTACGTGCTATGCGTAGTTTGATTACGTACGGACATACTTGCGTACGTACATATGTATGTCCGTCTCCCTACGTACGAATGACTAAAGTCCTTCGCACTCAAGACAAATTATGTTTATGATATTTTTTATAACTTAAATATTCAGTGAGCAGATCAGGGAATGGAACTATGCGCGCGAAAGATCAGAGTTCACTAGACACGAAGAAGTAATTAAGATTAATTATGTGCAAATTCTTGCCACTTTACTTTCACGCGAATTTATGGGCACAGTTAGATTTAATGAATTTGTTGAAAGTGTATTCAGTCGTAAGAAAGTTGCGAATTATAAAGTTCTTTCATCATTGTCATCCTTCAAAAAAGTGAAATGTCTCAACAAATCGGAGCAAAAGCTAACGTAAGTAATTCCTTCTATTTTTTTAATTTCATTTTAAATAATTTTTCGTCACTTCCAAATTATTTGCGTACCTTATTTTTGACGGGACGTAGAATCTGAATTTTTCAATACACAAGGTATGCGTATAGGGTATTGGAATTTGACCGTAGAGGACACGGAGGCTAGGGGGTAAACTTGGTTGGGTTCCCTGGAGTGGCCCCACTGAAAGTTTGTAGCTGCAAGGACCAAACCTTTGTATTGCATATACTTTTACGATTCATACCATTTTCAGTACTTTTTACCTCTACAAATTTTTTTCTAACGCATTAAATTTTTGACACGGATGGGCACCCCTCGAAACAGAATAATTTGTAGGATCATTCTTCGATGTGGGGTCGGACGGGATGGGGGAGTAACTTTAGGTAGGTGGGGGTGGGTTGTATAGGTGGGATGGGTTATATTGGGGGGGGGAGGAGGGTATGTTGCTAAATCCGTTATATCACGAAATGTTTGGAACAGGAGGGTCCGGGATAAACTTTGATAGTCCGCCCAACCCAGAAGGTAGAGTAAATCCACCCCGCGCGTCACCTAACCATGATCTACTGACCGAAGTTGAACTGATAAAACCAGGAGCCCATTTTTCTCGCGCGGTGTAAGAATCTAGAAGATCAACCATACCCACTTCCATTCCAAAGATTTTAGGGCACTAGATGACCTCGGTTTCGGTGTGACCACAAGATTTGAACGGAGCCTCTCTGTTACCTTTCCTATAGTTTTGGCTACTAAATGACATCAAATTGATAAAATTTGCACGGAGACTCAGTTACCTTCCCTAAGTAGGTTTTTCCATGAAAACCTTGTGCGAACCTCCTGACCCCACAGGTGGATGCGAAGTCACAAAAATAATCACGCGCAACATAGCATTACTGGAATACTGAATGACCTTCGATTGACCTCAGAGTATGCAAGGAGACTGCTGGGCAGCATACCCTAGCCCCCGTAACATAACGCTTCCCACTCCCCGACCCACCTCCACCAACCCAAAGTTAACCCCCCCCCTCCCATCCCCTCCCACATCAAAGAATGATCCCCTGATTCTGACTTGATCACGACTGCGCATGAAATAAGGAATAACGATTAACTGTCTACAGGGGCGTCTCAACGATTTTCGGGCCCCGGGACAAATTATACTTTAGGGCCTTTCCATTTTCAATATCATATTGAAACTCGGGATTGACACAGCCAAACACAGTACCACCATTATATTTATTAGTCCGAGCTCAGAAAAGTGGCATTGTTAAAAATATGTGACAACAGTTTCGGTGTTCAAAAATACAGAAGCGAGCTCGTTCATACACAGAATATTTCAAAGGTTCGACGTGGTCAAATGTAAAATGCGGTTGCCCCTGGGAAAAAATGACGACATTTGATGCATCAAAATATGTATCTCATTAGTAATTGAGTTCAAAATCGAATAATGTACTTCTTACACACACATGATGCTCGTTTCTAAGGCGTACAGAGAGTTCCCCATCGAAAGTATGGGCGTACGAGCATTATCATAAAAGTTCGAATTAATTTGACTTATCACGAATCTGAACGAACCGAGTATTATGATTTTCAAATTCTCTCTAGACTTGTCCTCCGTGTCACAAAACCGACCTCATCTACTTTTCACATTATTCAGGGACATGAGTTTCGAATGTCTGTAAAACCTTTATCCCGCTCAAGGTCACAGCTATTGTCAATTGCCGTTGCCTTTTCAATGCAATCTTTGGGTCAATTTATTTTGAAGTTTGTTAAATTTGCGTCGAAAGTTCCAGAAAGAATTAAATATAAATAAATAATGAAGTTGTCAGCCAAAAATTGCCTTCTAGATTGTGACTTATTAGTTTTTGGCGGTGGCCAACTGGGGCAGCCATAACCAGACACATTTTGTAGAACCGGTTTTCTTGGTTTCGACAGTTGCAGGTGAAACCGGTTTCCAGTTTTCCGGTTTTGAAAATACGAAATACCGATTTTTAAAACCGGTTTTGCTTTATGCATATAATACGTACAATATGACGAAGGAACTCTAATTTGAAAATAATACAGTGTGTTGAAACGACGTACAAGGTAACGAGATCCCAAGAATCTAGGACGATGTGGTCCTAAGACTATAGGATACCGGGGATCACAGTTTTTTCGGATAACGAACTACCATGATCTTTTGATACGGGATCCCAGAATTCTATGGCATGATCCTAGGATTCTGGGATCCGAGGATTCCAGGACGACGTGGTCCTGAGATTACAGAATCCCTGGATCACAGGTTGTTCGGAAAAGGATCCCAGGATTCTAAGGCATGGTTTCAGGATTCCAGGATGACGGGATTCGAGGATTGTAGGACGACGAGGTCCTGAGACTACAGAATACCTGGATCACAGGTTGTTCGGATAACGGGATCCCAGGACTTTTTGGATTCGGGATTGCAGGTTGTTCGGATAACGGGATCCCAGGACTTCTTGGATTCGGGATTGCAGGATTTTAAGAGTACTTGGTCTTAGAACTCAAGGATAACACGATCCCAGGATTTTAGGATAGCGTAATCCAAGGATTTTCGGAAAACAGAATCCAAGGTTTCCAGGAGGAAACGGATGTCCGATACTAAAATGAATTGGTTATAGGATCCCATGATAACGTCACGTCATGATTCTTGGATAACATAATCCCTGGATTATAGGAATCCGTGGTCCCAGGATTCCAGGATATTGTGATCCTAGTATTGCAGGACGCCGTAATTCCTGGATTCCAGCAGCGGAATTTCAGGATAACGGGATCCCATGAATCAAGGACGACGTGAATCTTGGACTCTAAAGTCGTGGTCCTACAATTCCTTGCTCCTAGGTTCTTTGGATACATCTATCAAAATAATGTTAGATAATCTCATCCCAAATATTTTAGCACACAATTTCGTATTGTCCCATGACCCTCGAGATTGGCTCTGGCTTGGCAATTTCTTTTACAAATCCTTTTACATTTTCTTTCACACGCCGCGGGGGATTGTTTTGTGGTATTTCGCAAATTTCTTTCGCGATGTTATTTAATTTAGTGGTAGGACCAAATTATGGTGCTTGATATCCACAAAGTCTAATCAATTTGGACTCGTTTGTCGTTGTTGAAGATTGGTTGTAACGTCTTGTTGTCTAATCACTCCAGACTCCACCTCCATCACGTTTGAAGCTGATTGATGTTAAACCTATGAAGGTGTCAACATTGCAGTTATCCGACTTTCAACAATTTATTCGAGAATTTGAAGAGAAGGAGGATATTCTGTCATCGATAGGATTATTGGTAGTTCCGGATCCTGATTTCAAAGTACGAACAGCGGATTACTTGTCTGACAATACGATCTTGCCGGGGACACTCCAAACACTATCCGGGAACTCCAGGGTAGCCATAATTAGAAGGAAGTCCGCGTGTATGGTTTACGGTTCCGATGAAGACGAAAGTTCAAAATATAAGAGCAACGCCTACGACTGGAATAAATCTAAACCTCGGTGGCGATTCCAAGAAGAATCTGACCAAAAAACTACACCGAAACGAAAAAAAGAAATTGGTCCAACGTTGATGGACTATTTTGACACGTCGTTGTAAGTCTACCCGCTTCGTACAATTTTTGAAACCACTTGACGTCTACTTCGAAAATTTGCACTAGCGCTTGCTGTGAACAGCATGGTTACTTTAACTACTGATTACTGTCCACCACTATCCACTTTCTCGTAGGAAACGGTCTTTTATGTAATGTAATCTTTAACTCTTATGCCAGAATAACCAGTGCCGGCATGGACATCAGACACGACGGCCAGAATGATCACTTGGACAGCGAATTCTGGGAAGGCATTGGTACACGCGGTCCAGTACTATACGGACAACATTGCAGCGGCACCCTTTACGAAAAACGGTTCGGCGCCACATTCTGGAACCCTTCTCACTGCACAGTTCTCCTTGAGAGATTGGCTATCAATGGTCCTGACAGCGAAATCGATGGTGTCACTACTCCAATGATTTACGTTGCACATAGGAACTCTTGCTTTGGGATACACCTAGAGGTATTGACCCATACATATAGCATTCGAATAATTTTATCCACACTCACATTAATGTTGCCTTTCCTAGCACTTCGGATTGTACTCAATGTCATATGCGCACTACGGCGGAGATGACGTGTGATTGGTACGTGAAGATTTGGTACGCAGGTACTTTTTGGAGTAATAACAATGCATCTTAAGCTAATGGCGCAATTTTTTGTATCTACAAATACAGGTACTGCATTCCTCCCAACTACTTCTGGCAAGCATTGTCAGTACTAAGGAAACATTATCCCGAAGAATTTACGAAATGCGCAGCTGCTTTTATGCACGGCAAGTTCATGCTACATCCCGACATTTTCTTGGGTGAAGGGATACCTGTATACCGTATTGTGCAGCAAGTAGGTTCGTGGGTGATGCTCAACTGCTATGTCCTTCATTTCGGTTTCAACACCGGTATATCCTCTCATTACTTAGATCATAAACTCTAATCCTTCCAACTGAATCCGGTAATTTTAATTCTGGTCCACCAGGATTCATGGTATCTGAGGCCTTCAACTTCGGAACTGTTCGGTGGGTCAAATTTTTAAGGTGGTCCATCGCGTGCACTTGTCACAGGTAGACAATTCTTTTATGAGTCATATCCCTATGAGGCTTTTTTGCATTATCCCATAACTTTACAGAAGAGCGCAAGTAACAATGTCCACACGCGACAAGGCCGAGCTGTTCGTAAAACATTTCGAACCTACCATCTACGCAAAGTACCTTGCGGCTGACAGGCTACACTTGCAACTTGATGCTCACCCCATACCATTCTCTTCTTGTCTTGCACACACGAGCTACTCCGAATTGTTGGAGCGACTTGAACCAGTCCCATCAAGTACTGGACACTCGCTGAGACATCTTGGCTTCGATAATACCATATCCAGGTCCTTTTCACCGTCTACCTCGTCCGCGTTTATCTCTTTCTCACGGCGTTCCAAGTCCACGTCATCATCATCTGATTCCGTAGGGTCAATGACGGAGAAAGAAGTTGAGCTCGCAATGCAAACCAGACGCGCACGCAAAGCATTATCAACAGTAGACAGCTTTGCCACTACGCGCCCGCAAAACTCGCCAAGGAATTTGTCTACCGCAAATTTTGGAAGGCGTTTATCGGGAGTACGCAGTTCGTTATTCCGATGCGAGGAATTCGATATGCAATGCTGCGGTAAGTCGTATGGGTTGATAGATACTTATCGCCATCACCTTCGAAATAAGCATAAGGTGCCGCTGGATTGCGCTTGTGGCTCATCTTTCGAAACCGGGAATGATTTAATCATTCACAAAAGATATTCCATATAGTATGGACTTGCTGCAGGAATATTTGTCAAGACCCGGTAGGTCATCCCAGAAGTCCTCGCATTCGTCGTCACCGCAGGGGCATGTGTTGTAACCGCCTGTAGATCTGCGCTCCTCCGAAAGTTCTTGTGTTATTTTATGGAATAGGAACGTGTCGGCTACGTATATGTTATTCTCGCCTGCGGAATAATTGTCAGCTAGATAATTCACTGCGGCAGCAATAATTACGTCATTTAACCAGTTATTAGGCATTGAAGTATAAAGGTCTTCCAAAGTTCCGCTGATTCCGCCAACAGAAAAAGCGATTGCATTCCAGTCAAGTGCAACTCTACCGTGCCTTCTATTGTCAGGTGTGGATTTGGAACCTTTCTTGGACAAGTACTTCGGTGTCCTGCCGCGTGTACTGGCACCCCTTTTCTTGCTCCAAGTTTCCTTGCAAGTCTCCTGCTCTTCTTCCGTCAATAATTTTTTCCCTCTAGCATTACTTCTGTCCTGTATAAGGGAGGCCATCTTTGCGTTGTCGAAAGCATTGTTCAACTTATTTAGGACTATTGGCACATGCTCACGTATGTATACGCCAGGATGCATGTTTCGTCGAGGATGGTAAATATGTTTGATATCCCTGAAATAAGACTCGACGCATGCATTCGAACTTCTCTCGTAACTTTCGTAACCTGACTGGTACAAAGCCGCTCTTCCCCATAGCGGATAATAAGCAATGTATGTGTCTTCAACGACGTTTATTACTTCAGGGCAGTAGAGGGGATTCAAAGTTCCATACCTTTTCCTTTTTTTGGCGTCCTTAAGTACGCTTGATCTAGCCGCAATGAAGTACTTATAGAATGGTGAATGCTGTCGTTGAGCGTGAATCTGTTCTTCGTTGGGCATGTATATCTCATATACCCTTGGTTCCTTCGAAATATGTTCTGCCTGCTCTTTCACTTCGTCATACCTTACGTCTAGGTACTCGTTAAATTCGTCCACAAATGTGTCCATGTCAGTTCTTGTGACGTATTTTGTACCGAATGCTTTCAACAACATAGCCACAACGTTTTCGAAGTCCGTCATTGATAATGCTTCATGCAGTCTTACGAACGCCGACATGGCATGCTGACGCACGGTTTTGTCTTGACATTTCTTCACTAGTGCCTTATAAAAGGCGTTTATGATGTGAGCAATGCAGATCACTATAAATGTTTTGTCAGCAGGAAACTCAGCTTTCCCTTTCATTACTTTCCAGCTTCTTTGAATATACTTCACTAAAGACTCTCTGTTAATTCCTAAAGAAAGCGAGTGGAGCATCGCGAAGTTGAAGTCAGAAGTTGCTGTTTTCCCAATGCGTGGATGAGGTCTTCGTTTTCGGATGGCGGTGAATATTCTTCCGATGAAATCGCCAATGGTAGGTTGATCGTTCGAGTCGCTGAAGAATTCCGCCACGACAAGTGATATTGGTTGAACTGATTTAAAGGATTCTGTCCTCACTAATAAGGCGTAATAAAAAACTCTTTTTTCGCCTGATCTGACATGTTTGACAACTCCACCAGTTGCGTCTACGTGAAAGTGCAATTCGGCTGATCTAGACAGAGCAGCTACTAGTTGTATTTGCTTCATTGTGTACAAGTCCACACGATACGGTATTCTGGAAACAGTTTGAATGAGGCCACTGATATCAGTTCCCGAGCTTAATTCTGGTAACTTCTTTAATTTATCTCGTAAGATCATGACGTCGTTTATTGGATCGGTTGGGTCTGCCTTCAATGATTTCATGGACTCAGCAGCAGCAAGACGAGGTACATTAGTGCTTCTGAGTGGGTTGCTGCGGTGGAGAAGTTGCAAGAAGGACATTTTGGCATTCAAATCAGCGTAAACTCGACCGGGTCTATGTTGAAGTAATGAATCTTTAATAACTTTACGCTCTTCGCCTCTTAGTTGCCGGCCTGCGGGTAATAACTGCGGGAGTATGAAGTCACCTTTGCTCTCCCCGTGCATGACAACTTTCCTCCCTTCCATAGGTTCAGTTTCGACGGTTAGCACGAATTCTCTGCCGCATTCACTACCTGCGCATTGTCCGTTACATCGTAAGAAAGGTTTACTCCTACTTTTACAGTACGTCGGTGATCTTGTAGCATGGAAGGAGCAGACCTGACCCACTTCTGCCAACTTCTTGTTAATAGCTGCCGGCCAGACACCTTTGATAAGAACGCCATGGCCTTCCCAGTCATCTCTTTCTTGTCCTTCCTTTCTGTACTCGAATGTCTTACTCCACTCCTTGCTTGTAAAACTGAGAAGGAATTTAGTAGAAGGCCCGTATTGTAGAATTTCCTCGGGGACGCCGTGGGCACGACATAATTCCTCGAGTGTCAGTCCATCACCCGAAGCAGAAATTTTGGGTTGTCGATGCTGAGCGGCTGCTACATGTTCGGCATCCTTTGTTTCTTGTGCATTGTCAGGCTCTTCACAGGAACTGGAGGAGTTAACTGAGTAAGGGTAATGGTCAGCCGAATTGTCATTGTCATTTTCCCTGTCTCCATCACTTGCTGAACCGTCGTCCGCTCTGCCTTCGGAATCTATTCTGATATGACATTCGTCATCCTCATCGTCATTTTTGGCATCGAAATTACGATCTCTTTCTTCGTCCCATTCACTATCGCTACGTGGCTCGGCGTCAGCGTTACTACCTTCACCCGATTTTGAATCCTCGTCTTCATCTCTATCTCTTGCCCTGTCAGTATTCGCCTGTGCGTCGTATTTTTCATCATTATTCTCACCCTCACCCCACCATTCATTCGTATCCTCCTGTGAAGCACTGCCGGAACGCGGATCGTCGTCTACATTTGGCCTTTCTCCTGTTGATGAATCTTCGACCTTGTCATCATGCTCAAAATCTTTTGGCCAATCGTCCTTGTTACTGAAGTTCTCGTAGTCAAAGTCTTCCACTTCGTCACCAGACTGCAAATCATGACCGGTGTTTCCGTCGTTGTCCTGAGGAATATGAATTGCAGGAACGTCTCCGTCGCTTACGTCTACAGATACGTCACTGTCAGTTTCTTCAAATGTCCTTTCCTTGCGGCCAACACCACTTTTCTTTGTCTTCTTAGACATCCTAATGTTTTTCCAATCTACGCACCTAGGACATATCCAGATGTCCTCACCACTATATTCGACGCATTTAAGGTTTTCAAAGTGATACCAGACATAGCACTTCATTTTTTTGCGTCGCGATCCGTTGGACCAAGAGTCGCATCGTACCTTTAAAAAATAAATAGGAATATCTTTCACTAAGTGAACTATTTGTAAACAGGATTTATGAAGTAGTGCGCCTTACCATGGGATCCTGGTTCACGTTGTATTGCTCTTGACATAGGCAATACACATTACTTCTATTGTGTGCAGGAACTGCTTCTGCATGAGCAGGGCTAAACAGTTTTTTCGGTTGACCTGCAGCACTACGTCCATCTGTAGATGAGAGAAGGTTATTAATTCCATAACTGAGCAAGGATCATGACTTGGGTATGCACGTCTTACCTCTACGACCAGTGTTCTTTGTCGAAGTTGGTGTTGACATGTTACTCATTATATCTTTCAAATGAAAACGCTATTGAATTCCTTCGGAACTGGATTTTGGTGTGCTCGAGGGTCACTGTTGTGTAGTCTAATCTCGATTCCGCTACTGCACAATCGTGCAGAAAGCTTTTATACGCGTTTCTACATACGATTAGTTCATTCACGCGATGGTTATTACTGCCAAATTGCCATGGCCTACAACCTAATCATTACGAAACTTTCGGTAGTCGCACGACATTCCTTCAGTGGGTATAGCGTATATTGTCAACAACCTTGACGTCTCGGGGTCACCACAACACGCCATAATCGTACGATACTTATTCTGTGTATGTTGAGGAAAGGGGCCACTTATAATTATTACTATACAAATTCTTCGGAATTAGCCAATTCCTAATCAATAAGACAGTCGATAAGACAGAGTAATTCGATCAGGGTCATCGTCAGTTCATGATATGTTGTAGTACTTATGATTTTGAACAACTTTGGTGAAGGTCATTCCCACAAGGTCATTCCCACAAAATTATAATCATTCGGTCTCTTAAAATGCTGGTCATGTCAAATGCCGTATAGCGACTATTACCTTCACTTGCACGAGAACCTTCAAATACCTCAATTAAGCCACAATTACACTTGTTGCACCCATATATGCCTCGATTAATGTTATTGAATTAATTTTCAATCATTATAGTGCGTTTCTCCGATTTTGGTTCTAACTATACGTATTTTGGTTCTGCTGTAGTTCTAACTATACATTTTTTGGTTCTGACCACTTTTGGTTCTAACTATACATTTTGTTGGTTTTGGTTCCAACATTCTGAGTAACGAATGGTTTGGTTTTGGTTCTAACTATATTTACGTAAAAAACGAAAGAGGGAAGGAGGATTTTGCAAAACCCAAGCCCAAGGTCAAAGGTTGGATTGGGTTAGACTCATTTGGATTTATTACGGTCAACATTTATCACACAATATTATCGTAAAATACGTCTCATTAATTCATCAGTGAATGTCGTTAGTTCCGACTAACTAAACCGAAATCGATATTTTAATATTTAACGTGTCTCCCGCTCTGTATACTGAGAAAGTGTTGAATATTTTTTTAATCGAAGCAATTGTTTCGATTCGGTCGATTCCGGTATCCTTAGTAGGAATCTGAAAGTTTTGGCCATACCATACCAGTAATGCTTTGTCATGACGCCGTTGAACCTCTGACGTCATGGTGTTGTAGGAGAGAAAGGACAATCATAGGCGGATCAGCACGAGTTTTGAAATAACAAATTCCTATGTTGACAGCGTTTGAGCTTGCCAAGTAATAAGGCGTTATCAAGTTATGTTGACTAGCTTTCTTCGTGATTCACAACAACTTAAAGAAAGTCCAGGTTTTTTTGCTTTCTCTCAACCGCTTTCTCCAAGTTTGCAGGTTTTGCGATATTTTTTAGTTGTTGAGGTGTTAAGTCTTCCTGAATATTGAACAACAAAAAATTAAAGGCAGTTTTACTAGTATTGCATTCGATAAGAAAAAATCATTATCAGAGCAGTCAGTCTCCAGAAATTATGGTTTTGCTTTAATTCTCCAGCACAACTTTCATCCCTCAGATCCATCGAATCAGACACTAAAGGAATTCAAGATTAAATTCTCATGCTCGTGACTCGTTGAGAAATGACATTTATTTTTGTTTTTGTTATTACAGAAAAATCCAAACAAAATTTACAAAATGATGTCCATAAACAAGAAGCGACTTGCAACTTCTACCGTATCTGACCCACCAAAGGAGGATGTCGTGGAGACGGTTCGAACTGGATCTGACATGACTGCATTGCCGGTATGTTATTCAAACCCAATTACTTTTTAGTTTGTTAAACTTCCGTAAACTTGGAGGGAGGTAACGAGTAACGGGTCCTAGTTTGTACATCTTGGTCCATTTGTCCTTTGTTTTTGATTCAAGTAACATGTTCATACTGTTCTTTCAATACTTTGCTTTCAGGCCGAAATAATCCTGAAGATATTGTCTAACCTCAGTCATGGTAATCAACTTTGGGCACGACTCGTGTGCAAACAATGGAATGAACTTATTACCACCGATCCACCATTTCTGAATAAATCTGTTGTCCGTGTGAATACGAATAACAGAGATATCATTCTGAAGAATTCCGTTGTGAAATGGAGACACTTAAACCTCAAGGACTTGAAATCTTCAGGGCAGGCACTGCCAATAATACCACTCCATTTAAGGAGTTACGTTCAAACAGTGAAGATTTCACATGCAGAAGTGACTTGGAAAGGATTCCAACAGATTTTGGTACAATTTCCATCGCTTCGAGGGTTGAAGGTCAGTCGTTCAGAAATAATCGCGGCATCAATGAGTAGTTGGGAATCAACGATTGACTCCAAACGTCAATCAGAATTTGAGACTATTCTAAGGGGACTATCTTCATTTGTCATGAGTCGTGTTCATGGACTAGTGATGGAATTCTTTCTTCGTCGGTTCTTGGCGAAACTACCAGTCTTAGCTACGTTTGAACTCAACTGTGACGAATGTATCTGTTTCCCAAGCCCGAATAGTCTTTTTATGTTCATCGAGTCCGTCTGCCCGACCCTGAAAAACCTTACTGTGGTTACTCGAAAACCTAATCGTCGTGGCATCAAAAAATTAGTTCGAGTAGTTCTTCAACGGCTGAATGAAAGCGAAACCGCGAAAACATCTCTGAACTTGGAGTCATTCTCTTTATGTTACGAGGGACCATACCTGGATCACACAACCAAGGATCTGACCACTTTACTTGACTTTGTCAGGATGAACAAAAATCTCAAGCGAATTTGTGGCCTTCCCGAAAATAATTCAAGTTTCACAACTGATTTAGCTCGTGCGTTCATCCGGGAGTTGCCTCGAGATCTTGTGGGAATTTATATTCCTTGCACCACTTACCTATCGGTCGAAGGAAACTTACTTCATCTGTTTGGGAAACTGGAGTCGATTCACGTGTGCCAAGATATTCGACCATATGATCTAAATTTAGACGGACAAGTCATGCCCACCGTACAAGCATTCGAAAATTGTCTTCTTCTGAGTACGAGGGATATGGAATTGGTTGTTCATGCTTTTCCTAATCTGGTGAAGCTCCAGGTGAGAATTACTGATCCTTTGCACTCAATCGGGATTCTTCAGGAAATGTGTCGACACATGAAATTACTTGTTTCTTTGGACTTGACTTTTGGGGAGGACTGTGAAATCGAGGACTCTGGCGTCACTGGTATATCGAAGCTTCAATGTATGCAGTTACGACATTCACCTGTAGCATCGTTGATGTCCATCAAAGATGACCCTATTCCTGAGGAACACGTGAATGGCGTTCCACTCAGCTCTCTCCGAAGTAAGAATTCATTGGAATTTCTAGTTTTATTAACTATAGTTAACCAACATTTATTCAGTCTCCGGTTTCCGTGGATTACGAATCGTTCAGGAGACATGGAATGCAAGCTGAAGATCACCCGTTTAGCCACCAGAAATACACAGGCGGGCATGTGGGATAACGTAGAGTGAAAGCCAAAGTGACAGTCACTGCCATCGCACATCCCCATCTGTGTATTTCGAGCGGGCGAACGGTTAAACTTTTCCATTCAGGACTAGGACTATGGATGGAAAATCTGTTCGGTTAAAGAATCCCCTCTTAACGGAAAATTTCTCCCAAGAAATTTTCATTAATTGAAATTTCTTGGATGTAGAAATTTTTTGAAATAAACAGATGGGGATGTGCGATGGAGTACAGTGACTTTCACTTTGGCTTTCACTCTACTGTCCATACCAATTTAACTGTGGATAAATCATGAGTTGAAAAATATTTAAGGACAAGTGACCCGCGGTTTCACCAAACATTCGCGGTGCCCGGGGAATGACGAAACTTTGCAAAAAACAATCAGGACAGGGTGGCCCGGAAGTTTTACTTCGATGCAACTCTGTAAGACTGCTGTGTGGTTGGTGAGTTGACAGCGGAAAGAGTAAAATTCGAACGTATTATGCGATGAATAAATGACGAAGATTGAAT
>JAQFYE010004236.1:0-13741 GCA_034694305.1 Protaphorura glebata
GTCACTCATCCACCGAGAGTGTTTTGCACTTTTTTCACTTTTCAAAAATAGTTAAGGTTGTCCGAGTAATGGAAGGATTTTATATTTAAATTACACGGGAGGCATGGCGGAATCAGATGGGGATTTAACATTGGACGGAAACTGCCAAGTCTTATGGGAATTCGTAATGCTTTCCGCCCATAGAGTGAAAAAAGTTGTTTGTTTACTGGAATAACAAGTAGCTGCTCCTCCTGGTACCGCAATCAACTACACTATATTTTATGTGAAATCTTCTTGGGTTTTACTTTCCATAATAAAAAAATAGCATACATTTTAGATTTGAACTTAAAAGTCATCGAGTAAATAAAATGATACAAACTTACGGCTGCCACGGACGACTCTTCCTCACTCGTTTCACTAATAACTGCTTTCGTCGAATCCATTTTTTTTCCAATTTTTCCTCCTGTGAATTTGTTTTATTTCTCGACTCTTTGAGTGATCGGGTGAATTTTAGGAATCAATCTACCAAGAGAATATTTTCTACGTTTTTTAATAACTTTTTTTCTCTAAGTAGACATTTATTGTTAAAATATGGCTGTTTTATTTGGCGTTGGACTGTTGAGCATGTGGACGCTGAATGAGTAATGTTAGGTGGTGGCCCAAGGGTCCAAGACCAATTTAGATTTTTTTTTCACAAACAACAACTATAAGGAGAGAATGCGAGATTTCTAAAGGGTGCAATGGGATTCAACTTTTACGAGCAGTTAGTGAGGGAATGCGCTATTGAATTCGGAGGGGATGGAAGGTAACATTACTTTCCAAAATGACAAAAATGAAAAGACCATTTGGTCATTTCATTATCCTACCCTACCCCACTTTCTGCTTTGACAACACTTCTTAACAAGGTAAGCTCATACTGTCCAAACAAAGAGAAATCTAATAATGTTATATCAATTGATGACAAGGTTTTTCTGCATAAACCCCACACAATATGTGGACCCAACTAACACTTACGTTCGTCAAAAATCCTCATTCCGTTTGGACATCATACTACTATCTTACCCAATGTTTGTAAACAAATCCCTACAAGATTTTTACTTTGGTTTCATTACTTAGCATAACAGTAGACCTAAAAATGTGAATTTGCATCTGCACTAACTGAAAAAAAAGGACCAGATTTGTTGAATTTGAAAACAAATCAGTTTTATTCATATTTATCCATCACCAGAAGGGAATGATGAATGAGAAAGAACATATCGGAGTATGTTAGCGATTAGAAAGTGTATAAATGATTAGACACGCATGGAGTTCTATCAGGAAAATTTTTGAATTCAATTAGACTTCTGGCCAGTTTCATTTGGTGAGGGAAGACACGACTGCGCGGGAATCCCATCCCTTTAAGTCTTTATATTTCTCTCCGTTTCCGACGAAAATTATTGGCTCTCTGGTCATGAAAGCCACTGAGACGGCAGGGCCGACCTAAAAAGTGTACACAAATATTCATTGCTTTTAATTAGGAATAATCACATGGATTATGGATGTGAGAGATCATCATTATAGCCATTATCGGGTCAGGTATAGTAGAAATTAAATTAAATTGACCATAACATTTAAATCTTCCCAATTAAAATTCAGCTGAACCCTTAGAGAAGCACAGACGTGTTTAGACGGGCACAAAGTGCCTGTCTAAACACGTCTGTACTTCAGCAAGGGTTAACAATATCGAAGGTAGGAATGTTCGGAATGTAGGAATGTAGGTAGCAGGCAGGTTTGTATGCTTACGAGATGGTTAAAGACTGAACAAATTATTGGCTCTGTAATGACTGAACTGATGATCAGCCTCAACGTGAGACTCTTTAGAGAAGTAACTCTAGAGGCCTCCATGGACACACATTACAACACATTAGCTAATTATTACATTTATTTCTTTTACCTGATCACCAATTGCAGAGTCCACCTTGGTTAACATAATACCATCAGTCATTTTTGGAGTTACTTTGAATTCTCTTGCAAGATTTTTCATATCACGATTAATTCTGGCGATTTCAAGATTTGAGGCTTCGTTACCAGCCAAGGCTTCCACAACGAATAGAAGCAAGTCCGGACTTAACTGTGAATCAAATGTATAACATATCACGTCGTGTTAGAGTAATTATTCAAAATATACGCATAATAATATCAAATATATATAGGGACGACTTTAAGCGTTGGTGTCTGCGTAAGGGTTAAAAAAAGTTCACTTAGATTTGTAAAAAGTAGCGCGGCAGGTATTTTGTCTTTCAGAAAACAAATTCGACCAAACATACAAAGGGGAAAAAAGTTTGCAAATTTTGATTTAACCTTATCGCAGGCACGAATGCTTAAAATTCGTCCCTACGAGAGGGTTAAGGAAGAAACTTTACATTTTTAGAAACGGACACGCATTCATTTGAATTGTTGGACTCAAAATACTACCGTATTTACCGAATTAGAAAGACAGAGATACAAGGCTGTGTTTTAAAAAGTGTCTTTTACCTTGTTAATCGTTAATTTGAAAAGTGTCTGAGATCTGGGGTTACTTTAATACTAATATTTGTGAATATGATCGTTTTAACCCGTTTCTACCCTAAACACGGGCACTCCCGTAACGGTTAATTCCATAAAACGTACAACAGGAAGATATAAAAATGAAAAAAAAAAATCTCTTGACAACGTTATTTAACCTTGGCCTCTGCCAATCCTCTCATCAGTCCTTCATAGTCTCCCATGGTTCCGGCACAGTCAATCAAAACAACATCAATGCAATTCTGTTCTCTATTGCTTTTTGAGAATTCAATTGCGGCAACAGTGAATTCGGCTGCATCTTTCCCAAGTTCTTTTTGGCGGAATTGTAGACAACGTGTTCCAGATTTAGGTTTAGGAGGATGAAGAGCATTCAAACTTTTATATACTAATATTTGCGGGTGATAGATTTAATTCGTGAAAACAAGCAAAATGATTGAAAATGTGAAACATCTTAAAAAATTGTTACCTTGGCCAATTCTTTCATGAATGGTTCATTGTCTCGCGTTCTTCCAGCTGTGTCCACCAACACAACATCAATGCAATTGTCTTTTGCGAATGAAATGGCTTCAGTAGCCACTCCAGCTGCATCTTTCCCATATCCTTTCTCGTACAATTGTACACAAGGTGTTCCAGATTTAGGAGGAGGAAGATAATTCAAATGACTAGCATGAGTTCGTAGTTGTTTAACTGCACCAGCAGGGAAAGTGTCACAAACAGCGATCAGAACAGAGAACTCATTTTCAATAAGCCAGAAGCAGATCTGTGGAAATAAAAAAAAATACAAATACGTTTTTTGTAATATTTTAACGGTTACGGGAGTGTGGACGGGGTAAAGATGGGCACTTTGTACTCGTGTTTACCCGTGTCCACACTCCCGTAAGGGTTAATACGACCGAAAAGCATTCTCAGGGTGAATTCCATAAAAGTAAAATTATTACTTTGTATAAAATAATTTGGTTGAAAATTTACTTTAGCCAGGTTTGTAGATTTTCCTGCCCCATTCGCTCCGCAAAACGATATTACAAAAGGCCGTGTTTCTTTTTGGGCCGCCTTGACTTCCGCCAAAATCTGCAATGGTTGTCGTTCCTTCGGCTCAAGAATGGAAAGCAGAACTTCCTCCATAGCCAACTTTATAGTTGAGCTGACACTCGGGTAATCTCCCAATTGCTATCCAATTTAAAAAAAAAGAATTACAGGGTGTCCAAAAAATATGCAAATCATTTATACACTTTACTTTTCCCTTTAATTTCTCCTCCACACGCACACAAAGTTCCTCCACCACAGCACTAGTCACACTTTTGCCAATCAAATGATCCTTCAATTTTTCCAATGCTGGTAGCACGTCCTCAGTTTGTAAAGATTTCCCAGACACAAGGCCTGAAAAATTGATTGAGTCCCATAGCGGATGAGGGATTTCCCCATGGTTCTTTGGAGTCCAAATTACCGGTGGGCCAACTACGACGCTCTGAAATGAGACAACAAAAGTTCATTGTCAGAAAATATAATCATCAATTTGGGGACAATTGAGTGGACGATGCGGTGGAATAAAGTCTTAACCCTTAAGTGAGTGCCGACGGGGTAAACATGGGCACAAAGTACCCGTGTTTACCTTGTCTACACTCCCGTAAGGGTTAACCATGTCGCAGGCACAAATGCTTAAATGTCGTCCCAAAGGGAACACTTTAAAGCATTTGTGTGTGCACTAGAGTTAAGCATCCCAGTCCTACCCCGTTGGTTTAACCTTTTAACGGCTAAGCAGGTGTATTTTTGGGCCTTTGGCTTGGGCGACTAATCAAGCTTAGAACCTAAAAGGTTAAAAATAGTATTTAATGTACGTTTCTAACCTTTAGTACTTGTTGTATGACTTCAACCTGTTTGTTGAATTCATGAATACGATTTTGAAAACCTTCAATCATGAATGCGTCTTTATCAATCCTTTCCTTATACCCGTCGATGCTTTTTTGCAAAGCTTCAATCATAACTTTATCATCCGCCCTGCACGTCCAAACCAATTAGAAACATATGAAATTTTAATTATTTTTTCATTTCAATTAAGCAGAGGGACGACTCGGAATATGAGGGAATCAATCTAATGCGTACCCTGAAATCCGATTGAGCATGATTCACATAGTTGATTTCTAATTGGCATTTTATTCACTTTAATTATAATAAAAAATATTTAAAAAAAAGGGGCGGTGACTATATATAGGTCATTTCTGCAAAGGACTATAATACGCGGTAATTGAGAGTTTAATGGAATGGAAGGCTGTCGTCGGAATTTTAAATGGATTAATTACGAATGAAACTGATGTACTTACATTAGTGACAATTCACACACAAAAATACTGTCAATTTTTAATTGGAATTTGAAACTTTGTGTGTGCTTGGACTATTTCAGTGTTAATCGGAGGTTTTTGTGTAGTAGGGAATGAGAAAATGGACGGCTGTTGAAAAATTGTCATCCCATCCTCTAACCTGTCTTTCTTACCTGTTGTCTAGGAATTTGTCCAGGTAATTGGGAATGCAGAGTCGAATGAATGGGATTAGTATCGGGATGATTCGTCCATCCCATCATATCATACATTACCCATCATATACAAAAAAAAATATATCCATTCCAGTCCAACTCATCAATGATGATGAATGACGGGTGTGGATGTGACCATCGGAAGGTTACATTAAAAATCTTTTCCATACATTATATTAGGTAAGCCAGTCGGTGAAAATTAATTGTCAAACTCTTCACTTTTTGGAAGAAATGTGAATTTCGGACGGTCAACCCGGGACCTGACCAGCAACCAAACGAGAAGTACATGCATGCATGGTTGAATGGGAAATTTTTTGAACACTATGACGTCATAATGTAAACAATTCGGGTGCACATTGCGAAGAGATCTATTCCATATTGTCGTAATGTGCACCAAGGGATAAATAGCAACTGGTTAGGGTCAACTGAGTGCTTTCCTTGGAAGAATGGACCAAGTGCAGGTCTTTAGGCCTGCAGTTAGTATGTTCTTTGAAAGAATGTCCGGAAAACCTCAACAAGATGAAATAATGTTCATATTAACGACACAAACGCCCAGGCCCAACAATTGAGTGCTTGCATGGAAGAACGTCTTATGTGCTCGGCTAAAGCCCATCACATAAGACGTTCTTCCATGAAGGGACTCTGTTGGAGTGTTCAAATATAACAAATCTGTTTGAAGAATTCAATTTATTTGAGTCAAATATTAAGCTCCCATTATTTAAGTATAATATTGATAAGGCCTTAGCGAATTGTGTGTCTCACGTCACGTCCCGTGAAATTAATTTTAGTGAAACAGAAGTGCAATAAGACACGCCAAAGTAAAAAATTATTAATTATAGTAAGGCATAAAATAGTTGAAACCCATTTTGTGGTGATTTATAAGCTGGTGTAATTAGAAATATTAATTTCATTTCTTCATGAAGTCTGATAATGTATTCGGCAGATCACAAGCATCTATATATTCAGGTATCATTTCTTCCTTTTTCCGTTTTACTCATTGACTCTTCAAATGTCGGCGGCACTGAATTGTACAATAAATACAGGAATTAATTAAATTTCTTCATTTAAGATCAAAGAACACTCTTTCTCCAAAATATAGGAAGTTGTCTTAATTCCTGATCAACTTTTGTAAACGTGCGTCCTACCCCAATCCCAATAAGTCTAACCGTGTACCCTCTAAAGGTACAGTGAACAAGTGACTTTTTGTGAGGTCTTCGAATCCTTCATGCATGCCTTTCTAGCATTCGTGGCGTCACCAGGCAATATATATAACGGCTAGACTTTTGGGACAAAACCTACACAAAAGTTGTTCAGGAGGTCAATGGCTACAATATAACAAAATACTTTTTGCAATAATGACCGTTTGGTGTTCTTTCCAATCATTTCCATTATACTGAACTCACGTGTTTCCAAAGACACTGATCTCATTCTTAAAGACAGCATGGAATATCTGGGTGGAGAACCAGAAATGGAATCCACTCCATCATTCTCCCACATTTCTGGTCTGAAGCTTCCATGTTCCATCAAACCTGCACTGGAGGATCGTCTAGAGTCATCCAGAGGCGGTTCCAGCATATTTGACTCAGGCAAACAACGTCCGGCCTGTATTCGCTCTTCTGCTTCGTCTTGATCGTCATTCTCGTTCATCGAAGTCCCGATTGATATTTGAGCTATTCCTACCAATGTTGGGTTACTTGACTCTGATGTGAATATTTCCACCTAAAACATTGTACATATGTCAGAGGTCAAAGGTTTAAAGGTCATAACTTTCCAATTTTCGACCGGAATACCTTGACTGCATATCGACACTCTATGATTCCACCGTTCTCCGCCGTAGTTGGAATGACATCTGACGGTATTACGATCGATCCAATCAAATTTTTACCAACGATTGCATCAAATTCAGACTTTGCTATGATCCCCTTCGTTGTCTTTGTCTTCAACATGGCCAAATATGAAATCTTTTGAACCAATTTGACCAATACTTTGGTAATTTTCCTCCCCTCTGTGTTTGTGAGTGTGATTGCGAAGCCGATTTCTTCTCCACTAATAAATCCACTCTTTGGTATCTGAACAGTAAATTTTAATTCTTTACACTTTGGGGTCATTGACCTGGACTGGACTAGAATTTCACTCCGCGTCAGAGTTATCGGTTTCATCCAATCTTTTGCAATGTCGTCTAAATTGACTCGAGCTCGGAGTGGCATCAGATATTCTATCTTGGGGATCCATCCAAGGGTATCTTGAAGTTTCATTCGGACGAATACAATTATTTTGTAGTACACGTGACCATAATTATTTTTAATTGACGTGAGGATCGGATGTCTATATGTACGTGTGGGTATACGAATTGTAAATGGAATATCATAATTATTTGGTCCCCGGATAAAGTCAGAAGGATTTTTTGGCATTCCTTGAATCCCTTGGGTTGTTTGAAATATACATTTTGTTTGAGTTGTTAGGATTTCATCCTCCGTGTATTCAACTTTTGCCATCCCCATCATGTCCACCTTAAATTCTGCGTGGATACAATCATTTTATTTCGTGTCCCAATTTGTCTTGACAACACTTCTTGACAAGGTAAGCTCATACTCTCCAAGCCAGTGCAGTGTGTAATTTCAATACAACTGCTACCGGTCTTTTTGAAACCCGACGAATTACACCGTGTGATGAATAATTTTTTCATTTTCTTTATTTGGACAGTATGAGCTTGCCTAATAGCAAGTTGTTAAGTTAGTTTGTACTTACCAACAAATGATGGTTTCTTTGAATGATTCATGACCAGTACACATTTGATAGGATCTCCAGCTTGGTACAAGGAGTCCTCATCCAAGATGATCAATCTAAACCTTGTAGACTTCTCAAAATAGAATGCGGGACCACCTCCTCCTCCTCCAGAGGAAACGAAAATGGCACCACCCATTCCAGGCATTCTGAGAACTTGTCCTGTCCAATGTTAAAGTCATTTAAAATTAATCAGTTCAAATTCCCATTTTGTCAAATTAGCTAAATCTAGGTTCGTAGGACAGTAAATCTGGGCCGCAATCCGTTCAAGGATCCAACCAGGAATTGAACCCGAGACCTGATGGATTAAAATCCGGCACTCTACCCTGAGCCTTGTTGGCTGCGCATGCAAATATACTTAATTTTGAAGCTCGTGTATTGTTTGGCTTCTATAATTTTGTGTTCTTTCTTACAATACGTGTAGCGTAAATTACAGCAAAAAATTGGGGGAGTACGTTACTTGGCTTTGTCTACCTGTTGATCCACAATGACTTGAATGATTTATGTAATTTTATTCAACCGTATCGCCAAAATCTTGTCTAATTTTTCAAGAACTTACTAAAATTTTGCTCACTACAATCTACCACACCTGCTCAGACACATATTCCTAACGACTAAACAATTTTTTTGCAGTTGTGGGGTTTGCGGATGAAAAAATCGATAACTTAAATCGATCTTCATCCCGACAACGTCATTGTGTAAAATGAATACTACCGTTTGCGTGCTGACAATAATACACTAAGACTGTATGTAGACATGAAATTGAATAAGTAATAAGTATTCCATTACCGGAATGCTTTTAAGCCATGAATTCATGTTGGTTATGATTTTCACTCTAGGATGCTGTTTTACTTTCTACGGCCCATAATCCGCACATAAAACATATATTCATACTATAGAAATTGCAATACGTCGATTCTAAACAATACAGACATGCGTTCTAAAACTGGCTAGCACATTTATTCTGTTAGAAACCCCGGGCTTCTATTAACTCAAGAGGGTTCAGCGTTCAAAGACTTTCACCACTTTCTCCATCAGAATATTTGGAGAAAGCTGGTGAAAGTTCCGCTTTATTCTTGACTCGGTTTGGATTTGGATTTGGATTCTTTACTAACGTGTCTTTTCTTCTGCAATCACACATACAAGTTTGAGTGGTCAGGGTTTGAAGAGAATCGTCACAAATTGAAAAACCAAATCAGTTTTTCCTATGTGATTCGTTCATTTCCATGGAGTTTGAAAGTTTTTAACTTTGGTTTCATTACTTAGCATAACAGTGGACCTGGAAATCTGAATCTGCTATCAAAAAAACCATGACCAAATTTGTTAAATTTGAAAATAAACCAGTTTTATTCATCTTTAATTTCCATCACCAGAGACACAAGGGAAGGGAATGAATGAGAAAGAACATTGAACAAATATTATCATATCCGAGGATGATTTTAGAAAGTGTAAGATTAGACGTTTAGAGTTTGATGGGAAAGGTTTTCAATGAATATGATAAAAGTTTTGACAGTTTCACTTCATGAGGGCAGAAACAACTGCTCGCGAGTCCAAAGCCTTCAAATCCGTGTAAGTTTGTCCAGTGCCGACAAATACAATAGGTTGTCCAGTAATGTAGGCCATGGACACGGCAGCGCCGACCTAAAAATTATACACAAATATTAATTGCTTTTAATTAAGAATGAACACATGGATTATGAAAGATGGCGATCAGACACAACAAATTAGCTATATTAATTTTACTTTACCTTATCATCAATCGTGTCAAATTTAGTCAAAACAATCCCATCAATCAATCTTGGATTCACTTGATCTGAAAAGTCTGCCATGGCACGATTGAATTTGACAAGTTGATCAACAGCTTCATTTCCAACCAGTGCTTCACCAACGAATAAAACCAAGTCTGGGTCATTCACTCGGATTAACTGTGAAATTGTATATTGTGTTAAAGTCATTCAAAATATACGCATAATAATATTAAATATCTATATTCAGAAAATACCATCATTGTTTTTAGATAATTCGTCATACCAAAAAAAAAATTCAAGTTCACCACTTAAATATTACAGTCCGGAATTTCGAATTAAAAAAAACAACAATAGATTTCTGAAAACGGACATGCATTTATTTCAATTGTAGACTCAAAATAATACCGTTCTTACCGAATTAGAAAGAGGCATGTTTTTGTTTTAAGAAGTGTCCGTTTATTGTTAATCTGAAGGGTCCGGGTTTACTTTTATACTAATATTTGCGGATGATTGATTCAATTCGGTAAAACGTACGACAAAATGAGATAAAAATGTGAAACATCTTAAAAAAAATTGTTACCTTGGCCAATGCTCTCATCAATGGTTCATTGTCTTGCATTCTTCCAGCTGTGTCCACCAACACAACATCAATGCGATTGTCTTTTGCGAATGAAATGGCTTCAGCAGCCACTCCAGCTGCATCTTTCCCATATCCTTTCTCGTACAATTGTACACAAGGTGTTCCAGATTTAGGAGGATGAAGAGCATTCAAATGACGAGCATGAGTTCGTAGTTGTTCAACTGCACCAGCTCGGAAAGTGTCACAAGCAGCGACCAACACACGGAGGTCATTTTCAATGAGCCAGAAGCAGATCTGAAAAATAAAATATATTTTCTGTAATATTTTACGACCGAAAAGCATTTTGGTGAATTTGGAACAAAATAATTTTGTTTGTAAGTTTACCTTAGCCAAATTAGTAGATTTTCCTACACCATTGACCCCACAAAAAGTGACTATAAAAGGTCTTCCTTGACGTTTGGCCTCCAAAGCTTCTCTCAAAACATCAACTTGTCGCTTTGGCTGAAGAAGGGAAAGCAAAGATTCCTCGAGTGCAGATTTGACAGTGGAATTAACACTTTGGAATGTTCCCAGTACCTACCGAATTTTAAAAAAGAACTTACAGGGTGTCCAACAAATATTCAAATATTTTTATACTTACCTTTCCCTCTAACTTGGCAGCCACACTCTCACAAAGTTTAACGGCAACTTCACTAGCCACATTTTTACCAATCAAATGATCCTTCAATTTATCCAATGCTGGGAGCACATCCTCAGTTTGTAAAGATTTCCCAGACACAAGACCTTTGAATAAATTCATTACTCCTCCTCCAGTTGCTGCTTTTTTCTCAGCTTCATAGTCAACCTCAAGTGGTTTCACATAGCCAGACATAGTACCACGCATCTGAAATTAAAAAATGATAAAGGCTTTGAAAATTTTGAATATTTTGAATGCAGTGTACCGTTTTCAGTTTTAAAACCGTAAAAACCGTTTTAGGAGCTGAGTAGCTGGAAAGGTCAAAGTTCAAAATTCCTACTCACCGATTGATCTGGAACAAAGTCTTTTCCAGCTGCGGCTGCGGCTTTGTCAGAATCTTTAGTTCTGTCCAAATTTTCAGCATCTTTGTTATTTCCACCAAACTCCCATTTTCTATTCTCTTTTTTGGATTTCTTATTTTTGTCATCCGTCGCCGGTGCAGCAGCTTTTGGACTTTTCCTGTGAAATTAAACACAAATTTTAACTACTATTTTCAAAGTTTTTATTTCGGCTTCTTTAAAAATGTTCAAAAAATATATCCTGTCATTGAAAAAAATGTTTGAGAAATCATCAATGACGAAATAAAATAAAAGCCTGAAATATTTGAATAATTATCAAAATACATAATACTTACGGCTGCAAATACTTCCCAGGCCCTGGTTTCCTGATAACCCCCTTGGGTGATATTTTTGAAAATATTACATTCTCTTCATTTTCATTCAAATCGGGTTTCTTTTCAACTTTCTCAATTTTTTTATCCCCTGGTCTCTCAATCATACTCGCAACAGTCTTCTTGGATTTCTTAGAGTCCTCATAAGAACGCATCACTTTGGGTTGACTTGCAACTTCAAATGAATAAATCTCTGCTGCTCTCAATACTCTTGAGTACAAATCAGAAATGTCTAGGCCAAGTGGATGCAATAATTTGTTTGAGATTTGATTCCTGTATCGATCCCTGATTTCACGATGAATGTCATCCAAGAATTTGTCCACGTATGAAAGTTGTAAAACTTTTTGATAGCCAGCCACAAATACGAGCTCAAATTCATTGTCCAATTTGTACTGGAGGAGCAGAGAACCATGGTCATACTGTCCGTCTCCAGTACGTTCCTAAAATCAATGAAAATAAAATGTTTTAAATTTTAATTAGTCAGTCTGTCGTAACATAAAGGTTGAGGCAGCTAGCAGCCTCTTATCATTTCGCTATGTAATGTACAGTATGCAGTTAGAGCCGCATTCCACCGACACTTTTTAAAATAATGAAAAACGATTTTCTAGAATATTTACCTCCTACTAAGGTTTAATTTTATGTTTAGGCCATAAATTTCACTAATTAATTATTTAAATTGGCTGGGAACCATTAATTTCTATTAAAATTCAAAGAAATTTAGTTTTTTTTTTTTGGAAAGAGCTTTTGGGCACTGAATAATTTAGGATCCCAGCGTGTGACCCTCATTGACCTAAAATAATTAATTAGTGACAATGCATTTAAGTAGATAAATTAGTCATCCAGTTACCAATGACGCAATTACGGAATTACGCATAAATATGGACAAATAGAAAAAATGGAGAATTTGACTGACCTGTAAAATGACGGATCTGATGAGGGCATTGACTGAGGTCAAAATGATGTCCTTGGTTCCTTGACAGCACCAAAGGACAATACCGCCCTTAGAAAAAATGACGAAAAGGTCCAACATATTGTGACCGTGACCGTGTCCACAGACTAACTCACGTTTCGAAAAATTCACCAAAGGTTTCCCTTTCACTTCAATTCTCTGGAAATTTTGTACTACTCGAGCCTTTGTGGCATTCTTCTTTCTGCGTGGCATGATGGAAGGGGAGGAGCCTAACTGGCTACGATGGCATAGGATTCACAGTAAAAGCATATGAGCTGGACTACCACGTGCACGAATCCAAATTCTTGGAGGGAGAAACAGAACACAGAAATTATTTTTGTTTTGTTTTTCAAATTGAAAATTTCGTGATTCAAAATTTGAATGAATGATTTTCAAAAACTTCAAGACACAAGAAAATTTGAAGACGAGGATGAGGAATTGGATGGAAGGTGAGGAAAACAAAATGTTTGTTTACTCTTCGCACAATTACGAATGTTTATTTGTTTTTTGAACCGGAAGTCAATCTTTGGTATTGATGGTACGGTGACCATCGTGTCCACGTTCAAATAAAATTGGAACAAATAATTGTCCAATTTTAACGGCACTTTTCATAATGCTTCCATGTGAAACGATTTCAGGTTTATCACCTTGGATTACGAAATTATGGTAATTCTCATTTTTGGAAACTTTTTCCCCTTGTATCATGCCGAGGATTATAAAATTATTCCTAATTTTGCGGGTTATTTTCTTTCACTATACAGAATACTAATTTGGATTTGAGTACTGTTGCGTGCCGTCCTGCCGTCGTCGCTAATGAGCAGTAATTAGACAAAATGTTCACATCCAAATTCCGCCTCCTTCTGCGGCCAACACTGAAGAATTACTTGAGTCTGTCGGCAGTGACAAGAAAACGTAGACAAGGCTCTGTCCTTAGCGTGGCGGAAAATCTGAAAAAATCCGATGTGGATTACAAAAAGAAACACCTACCTCCAGTTGTCCCAATTTGGAAAAATATGACTGTCCGAGAGTTGGCCAACTCGTTGGGGAAATCGTTGGGTTAGTTCATTTCTTAAATAAAAAAAATGGCATGGTCCTCGTGTCAGGCGACCACCTAGAGGACCATTCGTCCTGCAAGATGAATATGACCCAAATTTGAAACTAATTTCTTTTGTAAATTCCAGACCACATCTTTGAAGTCATGATTTATGTACCTGAGACGAACGC
>JAQFYE010004237.1:0-13741 GCA_034694305.1 Protaphorura glebata
ATTTTGAAGTCCTATATTGAGTATTTTGAGCAAAGTATTTTCAAAATACTTTACCGAGTATTTTGCCCATCTATGTTAGAAAACCCTCGTCAGAGTGGAGTTATCGAGGTTAAATTAGTTGTCATGCTCTAGTATAAGCGGATAAGCCGGAATTCTCATATAACGCGGGGTCTTACTCCATGCACCTGTGGGCTATATCCTGGTGGAGGAAGTGCATGGTGAAATCCTTTGGACTCTGAACCCCTTGAATGGAGGCGCGGGCTTCCAACATTATTATTACGGTATTTCAAAGTGAATACTTGTGGGACTAACCAGAATAGTGCCTAACGGGAAATAATTGACAATGAATTCCATGATGTGAAATAGTTAATTTCATTGAAAATACCAATTAGTCGAGTTAATCGACTTTGTCTAAACAGTCATACAAGAAAATTGCAAAGAAATATAGGAATAAATAGACATCGACCCGGTGTTCGACAAAAATTATTTTCCACGTTTTAATTTTAATAAAATCTGCCTCTGCGTTTAAATAATTCATAGCATCCCGTAATGGGGGTGGTCTTTTTTTTTAAAAAGTTGTCCGAGTCGGTCTCCCGAATAATTACTATCTACTAACAGAGATCTCAACTCACAACGCTTTCCACTCTCTGAGTCCAGGAGAAACATTTTATCTAAGAATTCAACACCTGGGTCCTTAGTACTTATTGGTAATAAATTCACTGTATAGCAGTATGGCATGGACTATATGGACTAAGATAAATCTCAGAGCTTATTCGAAGGTTATGGGTTGTTTTCCATTTGTCCTTAAGGAGGTCCCCTCTCTATGTGAAAAAGTTATTGACAAATATTATTCGTCAAAGTGACGACGTACTCATTAGTTTGGTTATTTTGTAGCAGTGGCAGTGCAATGCTTCCCTACTGCTAGGGGCACCTTCTAAGGACAATGGAAGACAACCTACTCTCTAAGATTTTTTGACGTTGTCTGGGGACTGCTTAATTGTGGTGAATATCAATTAGTTTGTGTAATAACCATTGTAAATATAAATAACAGAATTACAATTCTTGAGAAATAATTCATGCAGTCACAAAGACTCGACGCGACTAAACTGAGAATCCAATTCAAGTGCCTTTTTGGCCATTGAGTAAATTATGTAGAAAGAATTCGTCAGAAAAACACTTGGTGGGAAAGACTTCTTCCGTTGAATGACAGCGTGCTCGGGATTTTTGTGACTGGGACTGGAATTCTACTCCACAGTTAATCTTTTAGTTTTAGTCAAGTCTTTTGTCTTTTCTTTGCTCAGCGTGGAAGCAAAGGTCACGGTGACCAACCTGGAATCGAGGACACTTGACTTCCTTCCAACTGAAAATCTGACAATCTGACTTTTCTCATTTCTACTCGATTCTTACTTTTTTGGTAAATTATCTGTTTTAAATATTATATTCTACGTGTTGTAAGGTCAATGGTCGGTGTCAGTTAAACCCAATCTTTCTGGTAACGGGCAAGGTCAAACTGGCCACTGGTTTAGTTGACTTGGTCAATAACCATTTATTTTATTATTTTCTGTTGACTGCTCATTGAATTTCAAATTTTGTTTTTTTCTGTCTTACATTCTAATTCTGTTTAACTAAATTAAATGGTCAAACGTAGTCGTCTGTCGCGTTGCTGACATTCAAGACTTGTCCACTTGTCAAGGTCAAAGGTCAGAGACAAATCACTCATTAAAATGTCTCATTAAAAAAGAATGGATATGCGTCTCTCGTTTTTTCTTCTTCAGTTGTCAGTGAATCTTAGTTTTGACTATTCATTTTATTTTGGTTATTAATTACGCGTTTCCTTTTCATTAATCATGACCATTTCCTTTGACTGTTACATAAATTCCCATTCAATTCTTGGGTTTATTTAGTAAGAAATATCCATTCAAATTTTGTACCCCAGAAAGTCAAAATTGTTTTATTTAAAAAGGTCGGCAGCTTTGCACGTAGCTCTTCTGACACTTTGAAACAATTGGACAGTTTGCCTTATTGACTCGAGGTCACTTACTTGATTTACCGATCTTATCACCACGTATTGAACACACTCTCCACACTCTCCAGGTTCTTGACGTGAGATTCTCTTGCCTTAATTTTATTTGAACAAAATTTTGACCGCTGGCAAGCAGGATAAAATATTTGTTTACATATTTTTATAAGTGTTTTGATTCAAATTAGTGTTAGTGTCGAAAAGATCACCACACAGTCCTAGGTCCCAGCGAAATGTAGATTGTTGGATTTGGTTACATTTTGATATCTTGTAGCAATTGACGTACTGAACAACTTTTGTGATGATCAAAAGCAGAAGAGTTTGACCGTTTGGCAGCTAGAAATTAATGGGGCAAATAAATACACTTTGTGTTATTCGCAAAGTCAGCGTATATTTCTAGGGGCGAAACATTTTATGTCTTTCACTAAAGTTGTTCCAAGGGTCAAAGGCTACAACATACCTTGTCCAACTAAATCTAGCGGTATATTTTTGCGATGTACTGAGGTCTTTAAAATTATCCGATATTTTATTCTATAAAACTTTCACTAGGAAATAATCAGGTCATTCGGTCATTAGGAGCTGGAGCTAGAAACCACTCCCAACTTGATTATACTTTGATGGCATGTAAAAATTTGGATTATTTCCAGCGGTATGTCGTCACCAGCTGTGACGAAGAAAGGAAATGATGAGAGATCAGAGAGTGGTGGTAGAGATGAAGCTGGACCAAGCACTTCCGGACCCAAATCACCAAATAAAAAGAAGAGTCGTCGACGTTGGCGTAAACGGAATAATAAACCTCTGAAATCTCATAAGCCCAAGCCTAGCACATCAACACCCATGGCTGGCACATCTACATCTGACATTGGTCAGTTTTAATTTTTTTTTGAAAATGTATATCTTAAATATTTTTAAAAAATGCACCAAGCTTGTTAGTCATTTACTAGGGGTACATTCACCTAGTTCAGATTGATTCTAAGGAAATCAGTAGAAAGTAGAAATACTAAAATGTCCAAATAAATGTTGTGCTTATCTCTAAACATGAATAGCAGACAAAAAAAATATTAGAAATATATATAAGAACGATACAGAAAAGACGAAATTTAAAGTTCCAAGATTAAAGTGCGTGTTAGCTGTAAAATACATAGAAGAAAGTTTGAGAATTTTAGATAAGAATTAAAAATTCCAAGAATAAAATCTGAAAACAAGAAAAGTTATTGAAATGTCCCGAAAAGTTACAGTAATCGTAAAAATCCAACGAATAATTTCCAAAATATACAAATGATTTATTGAAAATATCAGGAATTCTGAACAGCGGATGAATTCCGAAAATGTCTCAACAAGTTTCTTTTTGCCTAAAAATCCTAAGAAAAATTGCCAAAATATACAGAAGATATTGAAAGCAAGAACAAAGTTTGTAAACCCAAAGAATTGCTAAAATGTTTCAAAAAGTTTACGCAAATTTAAATCAAAAATTTCCAAAATTACAATACATAAAATATATTGCAATTTTCAAGAATAAAGTTTGCAAACCGAAAAAATTATTGACACGGCTCAAAAAGTTTCTGTTCGCTTGAAAATCCGTAGATAAATTTTGTGAATTACGGAATACAAAAATAAAACAATTTTTAAGAATAATGACTTCGAGCGGTTGAGAACCCAATATTTATTCAATTGTCAAAAAATGTGTCTGTAAATCGGAAAATCCAATGAAAAATAAGAATTTTCGAAAATATACAAAATATATTGAGAATTTCAGTATATCCAGAAAAATTCTGATTATCCAAAGAGAAATAGTTCACAAGTTCCAAATAAAGTTACTTTTTAGGATTAGCTATTGTAAACAAGGGGACCGTAATCTGTGGAATTGATTAATTGATATTTAAAACAGATTCGGATGATCCGATTGAAGGCTTCTGTGCTGTGTGTTTTGATGATAGAGATGAAGCATTGGTTTGTTGTCATGTCTGTCCAGAAGTATTCCATCCAAACTGTCATCTCCCTGCCATGACTGGAGTTCCAAAGAAGAATTGGCAATGTATGTTTTGTAAACCATTGGAAGCATTACCAGCACACACATTCACTTTGACCCCAGGGAAGGGGAAGAAATTGGGATTGACTAAGTTGGAACTGGAAGTCCCATCAAATCTCCCGCGTGGGAGATTCTTGTATGCTTGTAAATTCTTAAGTGAATTGTACAAAGGGAAGGATTACGTTCGTCTGATGGTTCATTACTACAGTCATCTCATGGTGAGTTCGTCTTTTTTTTTTAAATTTGTATTTTAAAATATTTCCCTACTACCAGGGGTACCTTCTCGAGTGAAATGGACCCTTTTCGCGAATTATGCAGTGTGTAGGGATGTTTGACCACGTGTGATGAAGGAGAGAGTGTATTAATGTGCCTTAAATATTCAAAATTTCACGTTTTTCTGCCATTGATATCTTCTTTCATACTACTAGGGGTACCTTCTCTAGGTAAAATGGAAAGCAACCCACCCTCTACGCAAATTATACAGCAATGTTTGAAGATATGATACAAGAGGAAGTAAATTTATGTATTTTCTTAAATATTTGAAATTTTACGTTTTTTTGCCAATGGTATTTCCTTTCATACTACTAAGGGTACCCTCTGTAGGTTAAATGGAAATCAACCCACTCTCTACTCAAATTATGCAGGCATTGTTTGACGATACGATAAAAGAGGAAGTAAAAAGTAAATTAATGTGCCTTCTTAAATATTCAAAATTTTATATTTTTCTGCCATTGGTATATTTTCTTTCCTATTACTAGGGGTACCTCCCGTAGGTCAAATGGAAAGCCTCTTATTCGCGACTTATAAAAGCTGCGATGTTTGACTGATTGACCTTGCCCTACACACGATGATGATGAATATTAAAAATTATTTTGTAAATTATTTTTTCAATTATAATTTTAGGGTAAGATGAAAGATCCACCTATCAATTTGAATTATTTCCGAGAAAGACTCACATTTGGAAAACCAGAACCTTTTCAAAATACAGAGGACATGATTCCACTTTTGAGAAAAATGATTGCAGGAGCAAGGAAACTTTACAAGGTAATGACCGATTTTACCATACCATACCTTATGGCATGGGAAATTCATCTTTTAAAATAGATTTTTCTGTTGCATGTTCTTACTACTAGGGGTACCTTCACTAGACTTGTCTATCGGAATATCTTACCAATTTTAATAAAATGTCTGATATTATTTTTTTTTGCAGACTTCTCCAATCGAACTTCAGCATGTGGCAGCAATTGATAGGAAATTCAATGCAAATATTCTCATTTACTTCCCAAAGGTGAGCCGTCAGGTTCCTCGCCGTCTTGCAAATGCTGATGAGGGGGAAGAGTCAGACTCAGACAGTGAGACGGAGTTAAGACTAATTGTAAGTCCAAGTACGGAGTCCTTTGAAGACGCGATGAAATTATCAATCAAGATGAGGGAGCTGAGATTGAATAAGCTGCGGAGGCAATTTGGGGTGAAGGAGATTGAATAACGGTCAACTGTCACAGTCACGGTTTCCAAACTATTTGTAACTTTTGAATATAAATTAAAGACAAAAGTTTTTGTGATTCTTTATTGAACTCACGTTGCGTCAGACGATGTGTTATCTTCATGATTTTAAATTCGATTTCATCATTCGGAAATATTCCATGAAGAGCCGGGATTGCGTATTTTATATTAACAACTCACATTCATTACAAATATTGTCCAAAGGTCATATGAATAAATGTTCATTTTTAAATATTACAAATTAAATATGTTGTTATTTGAGTTTTCAAAATTTGTGCAGTTTGTGTATGGACCTTACCTTTCTTGGGCCATAATATATGGTCAGCTAATGTGCACCAGTGGACATTAGCTATTAATTAGTATCAAAATAACAGCGACGACATAAACCTACAGCCTTTGCACGTCTCTATAAGTACGGTTTTTCGTTAAAACGACTAATTTTAATAAAATTGGTACATGAAATAGTCTTAATAAAATAATTACTATTGCAACCTCCTGTAATTGTAATTATAATTAAGAAAATTCACCAATTGTGTTTCCCAAGACCAATTTTTTTTATTGTGATGACTTGTGACCTAACCCTTTCTAATACATTTTTTTCATTGTTTAGATAATATTTCTTTAGTAGAAAATTTTCAATTTCCAGCTAACCTAAAATTTTTGGAATGAGTTATAGAATAAAGAAAGTGCTCCAGGCGTCCAGGATAGTCAAATCGCAAAGATCCAAGACAAGTTATTTTTTCCTTGGGAGACGAAACAGGGGCATTGTCGTACAAAACAAACCTTAGAAATCTGTGTCTGAATTCATAATACCGCGAAATATGTTTGAATACGTACGTGGCTCAAGACAGAAGTGCAGAACTGAAACTGAACAAAATTGGTGAACAGAAATAATTGTGAAAAGAAGAGATTACATTTTCAGTAGCGACTTTTAAAAATAATCTGAAAGCCGAGTCGAGATGCCGCAAACGAGGTCAATGGTTAGACGGAGTGTCCAGGTTCCTCCCATATCGTCACCTGTAAGCGATTTTTATTTTACACATTCAATATTCAATTCTATTTATGATTTAAAACAATTTTTATGGTGGTCACTGATCAACTTTTTCAATAGTCAACTATCCAACTACTTATTTTCTGACAATTTGGTGGGATTGAACTTATTGTAAGATCCCTGAATTTTTCTTTGATAATTTTTTTATAATTCGTTTTTGACCGGAATCAACCTAACACAATCCTACCGAATTCTTAGACTTTGACGTAGGTATTGTTCAAAGAACTTGACTTTCCACCCCAAGAAAATAACCGGAGGTCACCGGAAGTCACATTTGACCTCACAAATATTATAGCAGAAATTCAGTTGTTCCCATAGAGTTAGAAATTTTAGATTGTTTCTATGTTTTTTTCTCTAATCTTTATTAGTAAGAAAAAAAACTAGCATCAATTCCTAGCTCTATGGTTGTTCCAATAAGTCCGATCCCACCGCACCGCTCACAAGGGATTTACTGAACGTGCAGACGTGTTACGTACAGATTTTGTTACAAATGTTCGTACAAATTTGGATGACGAATCCTCGCGTAGTCGATTTATCGTATCCCCATGACCACTTTTACGGTTCAGAGAAAATTAACAACTTTTTTTTTGAAAAGAACCATTTTGGAAATTCCATGTACTATTGATTAAAATCCGTTCTCTGGATACAAATTACAAAAGTACTTCAAAAGTGGATCGAAATGTGTCACAATAAATTAGAATTGGAAAAGACGGACGTGCATGGATATTTACTCACATATATTTTGATGACCCAGAAATAAATGCTTTGTATTGTAATATTTACTTATAATTAATTCATGGGCCAAAATATACAATTAACGTGTTTATAAGTTTCTGCATCTTCTAATATGTATATTATTTGACAGATTTCGATGTTGCTTTTTGGTAATAAAATACGGCTAAATATGAATCATTCATATCATTTAACGACGACGTGTGAATGTGAACTAATTAATTGATTTTGATAATTTAGAAGTGTGTGGATGTGAGTGGAAGGAGGAGACAAGGACGAGGAAATGAGACTTGTTTCAAAGTGAATCCACTGATGAACGATTTGGTATGATTTTATTATTTTTATACTTATTGACTCAAATGAGGTCAATCGATCCCTGATTCTGATATTCATTTGATTCTTTTAACAGGTGTTGTCAACCTTGTTTGGATATGTTCAGGTCAAGGATTTGAAGTCCTGTAGATTGGTATGTATGAAATGGCACACTGAGACCCTTCCATTTGTTCGTTCCCATTTTCAAGTAAGAATTCTGGGTACGGAGATAATGGGTCAACATTTGGAAGTGAGGAAGGATATTCAGACATTTATGAAACTCATTGGTTCAAGCACTTTGAAGAATCCATTCCAAAAGTTCACGTTAGGAGCTTTTAACACTACTACAGACAGAGATGAATTCTATCCACAATTCCTTCAAAGTTTGGGAGAGTCAACGAAGGAAATTGTTTTCAACTCGGATCAGACAGTTCAAACTCTGAGAGAAATGTTACAATCCGCCACGAAATTGGAGTGCTTAAAAATATCAACTCTCCTGAGCTCTAAGGATGCAGTGGTCAGCAAATTATTTACAGCTGGCGAAACGAAAACACCGAAACTGCCGTTCTTACGAAACTTAAACCTCCCGTGGCTTACGAATCTGATAATGTGCCCAACATTGTACGAAGAGTTATTTTTAGCAGCTGATAACATTTCAACTCTTAGTTTTTCTGGATTCAGCATTAAGCAAGCACTCCAAGCAATTGAAAAGCTGGGAAGAGAATCTTCAATTCAAAATTTGACTACTCTCGACGTGTCGCCGTCGGACTTGGTGTTTTTCCGTCGCATGGCCAATAAATCAAAAGGATTGGAGCTGAAAAAATTGGATTTGTGTCAAACCATGGCTGATACCTTTCCTGGATTTGAATTAGTTGAGATTTTCAAAAACACTTTGATTGATTTGCGTGTGACCACCTCCCGTTTCTGTCAATCCAAGTTCGCATTTCCACTCATGCCAAAATTGAAAAATTTATACTTGTCGTACAAGGGGTTGTACCAACGGAACCCGACGTTGACCTATGATGATTTCACCACTAATTTCCCGGCCATAGAGAAATTGCAACTTGATTTTGGAAACGGGTGTGTATGCACCAAGTTCGCGAATGGAGATCCACTTCCGACCTCCAATACTTCAATTCGTTCTGCTCTGGAGGAAATTGAATGTTTGGATCGAATCATTTCACTTTTTCCCACCTTACGAACCCTGGAATGTTTTATTACCATGAAGGATGGTCCCGAGCTCATCAAGAAGATCTTTACTCACATGACGCAATTGGAATCTCTCAGCATTTCCGGTAATCTACAAATCTCTGAGAATTTGGACTCCTTGGTGACGGGAATATCAGTCTACCAATTCAACAAGATTGACGCCAACTTTTTCACATCTCTTCAAAATGAGGAAATTGGTGATCGGGAAGTAAAAATTCGAAACATGCTTGCAGTCTTGGCTGAACTTGATCTTCCTTCAATTCGGAATCTTGAAAGTAAGTCCAAATTGAAGTTTTTTTTTATAAAATATAAGTCCTAGTTGGTGATATTTCCCCGTCGGGGTAGTTGGTAGTTCATACGTTCAAGTTAGTGAGGTTTAGTTCAGTTTGGCATAGAAAACCTTCAAAAATTGGAAATCAGAAATATTTTGAATTTAATTTTGTAATTTCCATTAATTTGAAGATCTTAAATCGTTGACATTGAAGTTGACTGGGCGAGAAATTGAGGCAAGTCGACCAACCAAGTATTTGACGGAATTGTTTGGCTATTTTGGCTTATACTCCATGAAGAATCTACGAAATTTGATGATTTCAGACTCTAAGGTAATATTTAATTTATAATCTCAATCAATGATCTTTTGTTGGAGTTTTCTTATTTTAGACTTTATGTAATTTTCTAATTTTGTTTTTTTTCTATTCCAAATGTTTGAAACAGATTTCAAAATCATGTTGTGAAATTTTGACGAAGGACAACTATCTCGTCAATTGGAAATTCTTGTCACCTTCACCAGGCAAACAAGAAATCATTCTTTCAAATTAGAATTACAGAAGCCTTATTCAAATAGACGATAAGTCATTATTTGATTCAGAATGTGTTATTTCTAAATATTTCCAATACTTTCCATTTGAGAACAACGCACATTATCTAAAAGGTAATTCAATAAAAAATTTATTCAGTATTTTTAATTGTTTAATTTCTTTTATTTATTCAAATTATTATTATTTTTAATCTTGTGAATGGACAGAGTGAATCAAGAAATGAAATATTTTGTTTGATAGAATTAATACGTAAAAAGTAAAGTTAAGTTGGAAGGATTTCAAAATTTCAAATGAATCTACTCATGGTGGGTAACAATCTCAATGTGTCTAGCTCGGGTCATACAATAGCTTAGTGCTATGTAGTATTTAGTTATGACGTCACAATCAACGTCATGTCACCTTTACATTACAAAGTATAATTAACCCGGAAGTGTAACTTTAAATATTGTATACATAATTATAATTATAAGGTGTATCAGTATCAGTATCCGTACCATCCGTTAGTAGCCGTTTCCGTACCATTTTACAAAGATCCATGGACGCCATTTTCTTTTCAGCAGGTCACAATCACGTGATGTCCATTTAGTTTAGTACCTGGGCGGGGCATTTGGGTAGTACTGAGGTGGGTAAGGCTGGGCTTGTTGATGTTGTTGTTGTTGGTATTGATCTGGTGGTGGGTATGGGTATTGTTGTGCATTGGGGGGTGGGTAATAGTAACCTTGACCTGGAGGGGGTGGACCTTGTGGTCCTTGGTATTGATTATAAGGCATTGGTTGACCTGGTCCAGGGCCATAATAAATATTATTCCCGGGCTGTGGTTGTTGCTGGATCACCACCGGTGGTTGATTTCGTGAAGAACCGCTGCCTCCTACAAAATAATTAAGTATTCATTAATTATCCGAATGTTGATAACAGTACGAAATGAAATTTTTGGTTATAGTAAAAGAAAACTGGTCCAAATTCACATTCACAATCGTTCTTAAACTCCACAAAGTTATGAACCACCCTGTAGTCAACTTAATATCGATTAATATCCCTCTCGCGTGCATAAATTGTGGAACTCATGCATGCAATGCAATAGGACACAAAATCGATTTCCCATAAATACCAAATACCCTATATCTTTCCCAATTCATACTTTTTTATGGAATTCACTTCATTTTCTTAAGTGTTTTTAATTAATCAAGTTAATGATTGAATTAAAGTCCTTACCCTTGCAGAGATTGATGCAACAATAACAACAAGCTGCGCATAGAGCACACTCAACCAAATCGTCCAAATCCATGCACATGATTACTGATTAAAATTCCAATTCTATGATGTGAATGTGATCCAAGATTTTGATAAAACGTTTAGTTTGAAATATTGGGTGGATGGATGGAATTTGATTTGAATTAGTTTTGACTGAAATTGGTCCGGAAGGAAGACGAATGGGATTTAACGTTGTGGTATTTAATAATAATTAAAAAACCAAAGGATTTAGATCAGAATGACTTGGTTGGTGACTGTCGTGAGGAGGAAAACCTTTCTCTTCTCACTCGGCTTCTTTCTGGAAATAAAATTCAGTCTCTAGTCAATCGTTCCTGTACTCAAACGACTCCTTATAATTCTCAGACTCACTAGGACTGTGACTAGGTGTAGGAACATAACAACCTCCCATTCTCATCCACTCTTACAAGTATTCTCAGTATTATTTCTGAGGGGGGTCACAGAATTGACACTAATTTTATATATCCTTCGACGGGTCAACAAAGAAATATTAAAATTGGGGCACGATGAGAAAATATAGAACATCCTGGGTATTCTGCTATGCCATGCTCCATGCAGTTAACAATACTTCGTAATTTTTAATATTTTTCTCAAGATATAAGCTCTTGTTGTGCTCATTGATTGTTTTACACCCCGGACACCCATGATAGCATAATATATAGTTCTGTCGGAATTTGAAGAAAAACCCTCCTCGAACTAATTCGGAGTAAGTCTGCTTCCTGTTCCTATGAATCCATGAAACTTTGATGTATTCCAGGTGTGTGGTATGGGTTTTGGTGTAAGGAATCATTCCATGTTATTTGTACAACGTAGAAGTAGAATGGAAGGAGTCCATGTATTATTTATTAAAAAGTCTGGACTGGAATGAATTGTTTTCATTCATATTCCATTAGTTCTGAGTCTCATGACGTCAGAGCAGGAGACCATGACGTGTTCTTTTATTTTGTCCTCACATGACATGACATGACACATACACACACATTCACATATTATGACTCAAAGACTCTCATTCTAACCGTAAAATCCTTCATTCTACTCATTCTGATGACAAATAAAACAATCAATGTAATAGTGGGGTCAGCTAGGCCAATATGCCCCAATTTTGTCTGAGTTTACTCATCGCCCCATAAGTCACATGCAATAGAGCAAGCGGACCAAATTGGGACAAGTTAGCCTACCTTACCTTACCCTGCCAGTTGTTCCATTAATTCACAATTCTTCCTATTTGGAGGGACTGTCATTCATAGTCAAGGCATTAATAGCACACTAGTGTTAAATACGACATGTGTTTAATAAATTGTTACCTTGAATCATAATTAGAGAATCCATTAAAAAATTCCCAGCCTTACTGAATTCCCGACTCAGAGTAGATCTGGCAAGCCAAGCCAAGGTCACAAAATTATTAACTGCTCAAATTAATTAATAAACTTCTTTAAAGCAACCAGAGTCAGTCCTTGTGCGTGGAATGGAAGGGGTTAAACCCATGCCATTATGCTGCAATTAAGAATAATAAGCTTTTAATATTCAAAGGAAGAAATTAAGTTAACGTAGGATAGGTTGGACAACTGATAAAGTTCGATTGCACTATTCGCGTGTGAAATTCCAATTTTACACTATGCGATGATAAAATTATAGAATTTCCTGCCGTGTATGCGAATGTGTGCGGCTTTTCTGCATAACCTCCCAAGCACCATCTGTACATAAGAAATGATACTCAGTACATTCAAGCTTGGCGTCCTAAACGCCATATCCAATGTTATTTTAATTCTTTTATTAATTAATATATGAACTTTCATGTAAATTGTGGTAAGTTATAACCCGTTCCTTTTTGAAGCACTTTGAGTCATCAGTTATGAATATTTGGCAAACATATGTACCCGATGTGTGAATGAATAGAAGTTCAACTCTTTCAGATGAATCCCGCTAGTATTGTAATTGACACTGATTTTCTGCAGAGTCTAGTCTGGACTTGGATCTTGTCCCATCCAAAATAACTTGACAACTTTCCTAGTAGGTAAGCTCATACTATCTAAAGTAAAAAGTGAAGGATGATTTTGCAAAACTTCAGCTCTTGTTTTGATATAACAAACTGGATTTTGTTTGTTTGGACAGTACGAGATTAATCAGTAAGGAAGTTGTTAAGTTACGTTAGTCCTCCCTATGAGATCCCGTATTGTGACGATTCCCGAGGATCTCTGATTGAGATGAGATGAGATGAGATGAGAGTGGAAGATGTGAAGTGAATAACCTTTCATTCCATCTTTTATTGACGTTCGTCCCATGCAGACTCCGTCCCGTCCGTACTCCGTAACTAACTGCAAATCCACATGTCTCTATTCATTCAACTGTCATCTCACAAATGAACAAGACCTTACCACTTCCGTCCTACTCTGTTTCTCAGTGTCCAACCGAATCCCTACACTTATTTACGCCACATCACCAAAATAATATGTACCTTGGCTTTCAGGTTTTTGGGAATCAATTTTTAGCACTGTCAGGTCATAGGTCATCCACGTTAGTCATCCATGTCCATTGTTTCTTACCAAAATCGTGTACAGCCCACTTCGGCTAAGTGGTATAGTGGTAGAGTGGTTCTCCCTGCTCTTTCGCTATGATTGGGTTCAATTCCTCGGAGAAACAATAATTGCGGACATGGTAAAGAAAAAAAAAGTTTGTTTAAAGAACTTTTAATGTGTATATTAATGACCATACAAGAACTATAATACGAAAACGCGTTCTTTCTCACACTACTAGGGGTGCCTCCCGTACATGTCAAGTGGAAGGCAACCAACGTATCC
>JAQFYE010004238.1:0-13740 GCA_034694305.1 Protaphorura glebata
GTAGCACATGTGACATGCGGCATGTAGCACATGTGACATGCGGCATGTAGCACATGTGACATGCGGCATGTAGCACACGTGACATGTAACATTTGGCATATGTCATGTCCCTGTGACGTATGTCACGTAGCATGTGACATGTAACTTGTGACATGTCACATGTAGTATGTAATATATGACATATAGCATGTGATACGTGACATGTAACATATAACGTTCACATTCCGTATAAAGAATTGAATATACTTACAGAAAAGATCATGAATGACATTATTCCAGTAGAATAGATTTGTTACAGCCACATCAATATATCCTTCTGGTTCACGTGCTAATGAGAGCGGGAAATTAAATGTCAACTCTGCTCCTCCATTTGGACGGTAGTTGTTAAGGTAGTCCGAGTTACCATCTGGTATCAATCCAAATTCCAAAAATTAAATATATGTGTAAACAATTCAAGTAAAAACTAAATTCGGCACTCACTAAAATTTTCTTGAGCGTAGACATTGTTTCCAATAGTGACATTGAAATCCTTGCCACTTCCTTGTGAATGCCATCCTGCTGGAGATGCAGCTGAATCTTCTGGGTTCTGGACAACTTGTCTGAATCCACTGGTTGGATCATTGATTCCAAACGGAAATACATTGTAACTTGCATCTGCGACCCAATCAATGAGTCCAACCACTTCACCATCATTCACGTCGACGAATGCGTTGTACCTCAAATTCGTCAATTAGTTCGTTAAAAAATTAATTACAAAAAGTCGACTAACTAATTCAGCCTGTTTGCTTACATATTGTCCTGTGTCTCAACTTCAAGACTCCAGACAAGGGTCAGATGTGACCCGCTATTGACCTGGATATACTTCTGGACAACTGCAATATCCTTAACAGCAAAGGAAGCCCCAGTGACAGCAAATCCTGGAGTACCAATTCTGCTAAGTGATTCTGATTGCGTCAAAGTTCCAGTATTTTGAAGACTCAGGAACTTTCCAAATGCAAGAACTGCATCCGTGGGAGTCAATTTTGGTGCGACCGAATTTTCTGCAAAAAAAAAGTTGAAATTCGTGACCTTGACTCATAAACTTGGGTCAACTCTACAAATTGAGAATTAGGCGGACCAAGAATTGAACCTTGGGCATGGTGTTATAAATTCCGACGTTTATTACACTGCGCCATTAATTGTAATACATTACCTTTCGGTACAACTGGACCAGTATAGAATGATTTTCCTACTGAGAGGATGCGGCCATATTTGTCAACATTGACATTCCCGACACCGTTAAAAACTTCTAGACCGTGAATCATCTGTTGAAGGTAGACATGTGTGACCCCATTGTGACCAGATTTGTGGGAACTTGCCACAGTGATAGATTCCAGTGGGACTTTAGCATTTGTGGCGAAGAAACTAAAACAGGTAAAATATAATGCATCAATCAGTTCAAATGTCGTCAATTTTTGCACAATCCTTATTTTTATTTTTTTCAGCTTACTTAGTAGCGGCGGACTCGGGATCAACCGAAGCTTGGATTTGGTTGTTACCATTCACTTTAAAAATTTCAAATGAAGTTTGAAGCTCTGGAACAAAGTTACCGTAGGTTCTTGGCTGCTGGATTGGAACTATGGAGGACATTATTTTTAGAGCAATTTAACATATTTTGTAATTGACGTAATAATTTTTGTGAAGGTTCTACCTCAAAATTAACCGCTAGAAATACTTGGATAAATACACCTTGTGAGTTGTGACGTCATGACGTCACAAAGTCTATTTGGTTCCCGTATTTTTTGCAACGATTAGTCTTTTCGGGATAGAACCTTCACAGAAGTTGTTCCGGAGGTCAATGGCTACAACTTAGCAAAACGGCAGGCAAATTCGACTCTAATTTATTTATTTACTAATAGTTTACCTGCTTGTGTGTAAGCAAAGCATGCCAGTGCAAGAGGAATGAGTGAGACCCTTCTCATTGTGACCGTCTTCTCTTGGTATAATTTTTTTTAAATGGTAAACAAAATTTGAATTTTGGAGTGGCAACCGAAATTAATTTGCACCTAGTCTTTTTATACTAATTTCCTTCAAGCGTACACGCGTTGGAGTTATTTTCAGGTTGAAGTTCAAGTACGAAGGACATCGGAGACATTGACATTCCAGGTGTGACTTTTTACATAAATAAAGAATGATCGATGAAATGGAATTAAATTATTTGGACATGTGAATGGTAAGATAAAAAAAAGTTATCAAATCTGTCATTCAATTAATTTCACAACGATTTCTGACCCCAAGCCAAATTCAATGAATATTAACTATGTATGTTCACGATTTCATAATTTTCATCCAGGAAGTGGATTAATCAATCAATCATATAAATTCTCAACAGTGTAGTGTGGATTAATATATGTACTCATCAAAATGTGGTTAAACTGAGAATTATTGAGCTCAATAAAAAATTATGAAGAAAGAAATGCAAATCTGAACGACTCCTTCGCCCTGAAATAAAATCCTTCATGTTCTCATATTAAATTGAAATTATTTTTCGGGCCAAAATATACACCAAAATACGTAAGGATAGTTGGATGATGCAAAAAAATAAACCTATATAGCGACTCAATCAATATTCAATGAATAATTCTGTTCAATTTTATTATATTATCTCAAAAAGGTAATTGTCCGTTAATAATTTTTCAATGTCACTTTAGTTAGAGGCTGAATTATAAAAATTATTTTCTACGTAGAATATCACAATGTCATCGAGTTCGTGGCTCCATGTGTGTGTCAATGGATTTAGGCGGTGATTTTAACGTCGGAGCATCCACGGAAGGTTTCTTGCTTCGGTCCTGGGTTATTTCCTAAAAACAGAGAGAAAGATCAGAATTGGAATTGTTTTTCAACAAGTAGCCCGAACAAAATTACTTTCTATGTTGAGTCAATTCTTATTTAAAAAATAATTAAAATAGTCCCTAAAATTGCAAAAGGAAATATCTGGTTACCAGCTCTGTAGTTCCATTGAATGACACAATGATTGCAAGTGACTCCAGCGGGGAGACGGAGTTGAGTGTAATACCAGCCTGGGCCTTTGTCCACTTGGACCTTTGACCCGGCGCCATCAGCTCGTTGCAACAAATGCTGGTTGAAACAGTCTTGCGTTTCACCAGCGCCTGGATTGGCACACAGACGCCATTCCATGTAACCCAAGTGGGCTGCATTTAAATCGATTTCAATGTCGATCGTCTGCAATATTAATTGAAAATCAGATATAAGAAAAAATGCCTTGACGACGTTTTCATACTGTTTAAGCTCATACCGTCAAAACTCGACTTTTTTAATATGACAGTGTGTATGAGCTTACGTAATATTTTTAAGTTGTCGATTGTTATTTAAAGTAATAGTACCTGTCCAGCCCGATAGTTGCCGACAATGATACCCCTGTACCATTTCCCGCCGATTTCATTGTCCCTGGGAGTGGGCTGAGTGAATGGGTCTCCACACACACCACATGGTCCACCCACAACTTCTTCCTGATGCAGTGCCCCACAATACAACTGATTGTCATCGTAATTGGCAGGTGGGTTTTGGTTATTGAATTCAGAAACACGCCAAATTGATGAACGATTTGGTGGTTTCATGAAACGGCCGTGACCGTTAATGCTGACGGCCAAGCCGACACAAAGGAGGACTGCGAGTCGGAACATTTTAGTTCTACTGTGAGCGAAGGCAGCGTGGGTCTACAGTTCATTTCCAAAATGCTCAGAATTTATATGATTCTAAAATTCACTTGACTTGTTTTTCAGTCCGGGTCATATCTATGGGTGGATTTCATTGGAATAGTTTGGCAATTCCGTTTCGTTCAAGTACAAGTGGTTCAAGTGCCCGCGTGTCGTGGTTCGCAGGCCATGATGGACATCCTTGAAGTACTTTGTTGGATTAAATTGAACTTGTAAACTTGAAATTTACATTTGCGTCGCGAATTTGAAGAGATCACATGTAAAATGTGTGTATTAAATTAATGGTTTTGTGTAACTCAAAAGTGTGTACGTGTGTCATCAAGTCAAATAGTTAGTGTCTCAACTTTCAGCTGACGGCAATATTGATTGTTTATTGCGCAGTTGGATTTAGCCATCAATCAAATATCAAATTTCGCCCAAGCAAAAATACTCTACATTTTAAGTGTAGTTGTTTTTTTGAGCGACGTACTTGAGAAAATGATTTTTAGCAGAATTTAATACTTGAGTAGATTGTTTTCCCTGGAACTTGTAAAAAATGGTATGGGTCTGGTTCTTGGAAATAAAACAAGGCTCGCCGCTTGGCTCTTGACAAATTTAATTTAATACACTCAACATTTTTAGTGCCCTACTAGAAATGTGCATCGAAAATGCCTCGGAAAAGTGCAGAGGGCCTGTTGAGATAATACAGTTGCGATGTCCTACATGAAGGATATAAATCCGACGGTTGGCCGCTACGAACTGGCGGCTAGCTCTCGGATGTCCGTTGGGAGTGCTTTTTTCCGTTCATTGCTGAAAATTTGGTCAATAAAGCTATAAGGTTCATCTTATAAAAGTCTAAAAATCATGGGTGAAAATGCACTTTCATTTTTCATTTCGTCTCTATGTTGAGAGAGGTGTCCACCAAATTCATTAAAAGTGTATCGATTAAATTAAAAATATTTTTTCTTAACATTTTTATCTTTTTTTACATTCCTAAATATTTTGAGTGAATATTACAAACAAATTATGTCAATTTAAAAAAAAAATCGATTGGCATTACATAAAGTTGATTTTTTCGCATGAGCTTTAACCCATAATTTTTTAACTTTCAAAGAAACTTTTTTTACCAATTTTTTAGAGATAAGGAGAAAAATAAAGTATTCCATTCGTGTAGAAATTTTTTAGCTGTATTGGACTCAAATTCTCTTTAAAATTTTCTTTTTGTTTCAAATCATTCTAACAAATATTCGCACTGACGTTCACATATTTGAAAACACTTTACCTGCCACTGTGTAAGCATAGCATTGTAGTGCAAGCGAATGATCGGGGTCCATCTCATTTTGACCGGCTTCTTTCATTATTAACTTTTTTTTATCAAAATAATGAAAATGGTAAACCATTGGACTTTGGAATAGCAACCCGACACAAATTGCGCGTAGTCCTTTTATACTAATTCGTCCTCAATTAGCTTTGAAAATTTTTGACAAGAGTGTTTGACGTCCCCCGTGTTGAACTTGAAGAATCAAATGGAAGATAACTTTTCATGCTTCAATATTGAAAGTTCACAATCAAATGCATTTCATGTTCATCCTGTTATTTAAAATATTATTAAAATACTCGGGAAATACGAAGAACTTTATGTTTTATTCGTTTTAAATATGGAGACTTTAATATTTTAAAACCTTTTGTGAACGTGACGGGTAGGCTTGTCATTTTATTTTGACACGTTAGAAAGTCTTAATGACCCTAAGGGATTGTAATTTATACACTGAAATTAGTTTCATTAATTAGCCTGCCATGACGCAAAAAAATTCGCTCAGAATATGGAAATAAAAGAATACCGTTTGAAAAGGCAAGTTTCTAGGCCTATATCCAAAAAAAACATCCACCGGAGGTCACGACCGATCTGAATCGTCTTCAGACTAGAGCGTCGATTTCTTGTATTAATTTTAATTGATCGGACACCCAAGTAGAGAAAGTAGCAATTTTTCAAAGTATTTACTTCATTTCCGAATAGATTTTTTCAAAACAATTTTCTTGCTTTTAACCTTGATTCTTTGTTGGAACACGTTTTCATTTGAAGCTGAATTTCCTGATTTGAACTAGATTTAATTGTTTGAACCTGTTTTTTTGATTTAAACTAGGGTTGCCTGGCATATTTCGAATTTAATCAGATTTTAAATCCCACAGTTGCGAAAAAGATGTACTACGTGCCATTATGAGCCGGTTGGAGATAAATACCAATTTATTTAGTTGTCGCGTAAACAAAACGGCAGTCAACCGGTTTATCCCAGTTTTATCCCAAACGAAAATGAACTGAACTGAATGGACGATATAAAACAGAACACATTTTTGTTATACTTATAATTGAATTATATTTTTATATTTTTTTTATTTACGACAACTTATTATTTTAACAAACTCTGGGAACATAAAAAGATTAATCACAATTGCATATAATGACTTAAATAATATCACCATCTACTATTGTGAACTGTACTGTATACATAAAGAGAAATCACGAAGGCCTAGAGGACACCTATCCACTCAATACCTAATTATTTAATACCTGAATTATGTACATACATATTTTCTACATTGTACCTAGATCCACAGTACACGAGGGTATATTAACGAGACTTTATTAGTTTGGGATAATTCCGTTTTTCAAATTTTGAATAATTCTGAACAAGTCATTAATTGTATAGACTACAACAGAAGATAGAACAAAAACAAAATACAAACTTAGAACATCGAATTTTTTGAGTATCTCTTCCTGTCTGGTTTAACGCATTTCTATCAACCGGTCTTTTGGGGAATAGAAAATTTTGAAATTATAATAGAATATTCCATGGTTTATATACAAATAGGTAAAAGTTTTTTTCTTTGTGCAGAAAGGTCGATGGCTAACCTATATCCCAGGTCCCAATCCGGAGGTGTTAAACCCAGGAGCTACCTGTTTTGTTGAGATATAACTAGTTTGAGTTAAGTATTTTGCCAATTTTTAGATGAGCTTTTGATGACATTCGATTGAATGCCGTACCCAGTTAGATTGGCTAGATGTTGCGTTGTCTGGGAAAGGGGTCCAACTAGTATAGAGAAATTCAACTACCCTGGCGGTCTCTGCAAGAATCTAGACCCCGATTGCATTTCTCAGTCAGAGTGTGGTAAAAAATATATAGTCACGTTCGGTTTATAGAATTGAAATAGAGTTTTTGATTGTTTAAATAAAAAGGCGAAATGTTTTTCGTCCTTTTGCCTCAAAGACGTGACGAATAAGCTGTTTGTAAAAAAATGGAATTACGTATTCTACTTCTGACGAAAATACATACAGAATAAATTAATTCGCCCTAATTTGAAGGAGAACAAAATGTTTGATTATTTTGTATGAAGTGTTTTAAAACGTAGGGGTTCTGCGGACTTTTGATTGACCGTGAGTTTGAGCAACCGTGAGTGTTAACAAATGTGTGTATTCCATAACTTATTACAAAAACAAAAGTATCGTTTTAATTCGAAAGCAGATGGCACTGGCAGTTTATGGACACTATTTCTGCTAAACCTAGTCGGCTTAGAGTTACCACTGAATGGGAAAACGGGGGCCATCGTGAATTTATAACACAATCCCCAAACATTCGTTCGGGCGGAGAACTACAATTGAATGCCACAAAATAGACACTAAAAGAAGTGCAACGACTAGTACAAGGACGCCTCGAGTACGCATATTAGTATATGCAAAGGCATGCCTTGCAATCACAATACTGAGAGAACAACATGATTAGCTAGCGCAAACAAAATCATGTAGAAAATTATTAAACCAAATATGCTAGGAAATTAAATGGTCAGCTGAGATTGTCCGTAGATGTCCTCTGTACTATGTTAATATATTAAATATGCCCGAACCAACGATGCAGATTGTACTTTTGGCGTTAATTGTGTGCAATTATTCCGCGTTTGAAATTATGCTTGTTCAGACTTTGGTATTTAAAAATTAAGAAAGGAACGGCAGCTCGTAACTGTGCCTCGGGCTTCGTTTCAGAACTTCGTTACGGGGCTTTGTTGTACGCCGGGTCCTAAACCCGAAGTACGGAGAAAGCGGATGAATGGCACGGACGACTTGATGTAGTCAGCAATTTCGGGCTCTCAATTATGAAATTCCGATAGTGGCGACTACAAAGACCAGGACTGCAGAGTAAAATGTTTCCATGTAATGGCGCAACCACTATAGGGCAGCTCCCTTGTATTGGTGCAACCAATGTGTCAGACATGCACAATATAGAGTGCGTGAGACGGAAATGTTTTTTCCCAAGTTCAAGTTCAGAGTGAGTTCAGAAATGGCTTTCCGTTCTTCTCACTCGAAATCATTAAGGTAGTGCAAGTCGTAAAAATTTGAACACTTGCTCTCCGAGGAAATGTATTCTTGCAAATGTAATGTTGTAATCTAACGTCAAATGTAAATGTTCTTCTAAATGCACGTGCATAAGCAGAAAACTGAAATATGAACTGCACACACAAATACAAATACAAAATGTCCGTATAAAAAAAAGTTATTGTTAATGTTAATATTATCAGGAATCTCCAGCCGTTTTATATTCCAGCCGCGGCTTTATAAGGAACCGGAAAACTGGACCTACAGTTTTTTCACAACTAGTCTATTTATTCACGATCTTTCACCACGTTTACTTACAAACACGAAGCCTTTTTCAAACACGCAAACAGCTGTACAGCTGCTTGTGTATATTTTGAACACCTTTCTAATTTTACATGATTCAGTCTAAGAATCCGAACATTATTATTATATTAAAATTATTATTATAGATAGTGATAAAACTATTGGAGTGGACAACTGAAATATTTGGGGACTGGGATGGGATATCTGTAACCGGCATAGATTTGCTGGATGATTAGATCCGGAATGGTAATAGGCAAATACAATGAATATATTAGTTTAATGGGTATTCTCGTGAGTTAAAAAATTATTGAATTTCATAATAACGGATGAGGACATGTGAGCTACTAGTAATAACTGTGGTGCCGATATTTTTCAACGGGCGTCTGAGCCATTATTGGCCGATAATACCACACCCAGCTGTGACCAACATGGACTATGTTTCTACTACACCATTTGACCGAAGTCCACTACCTCATGACCCAGGATGTCAACAGTTGTGATTATCTCAGATATTTCGTTTAAAATACACATATTGCAAAAAGATTTACAAGCGCTTAATACCTTTGGTAATAAAAATGTTGATTAATAGTTTCGTTTTGCTTTAACAGTACTCAGTGGTCTTATTATAGAAGTGCCTTTAACAAGTGCGGAGGTAGTCGGCAGAGTCGGGAACGGTTCATGTTAATTTGCAGTATTTACCTTCACACATTTACGATATTTTGAGATTACATTACTCGCACACGCTTAATTATTTATTATTTCCAATAGAAGACGAGGTTATCGCATTGGTGGACTACAGATGCTGTTGACGAACACACGAATCGATGTAAGCTAAGTTTTCAAATAACTTTTTTTGGCAAATCAACACAAGAAACGGATGCACCAATGGGGATGATCAGATTAACGACCCTAGCCGACCATTTAAAACCAGTATCTAAGTATCATAAATCCAATAATGCATTCACTACAATAACCCTCCCGTATCACCAACCACCCTCGCCGTACCTCCGCCAAAAGCTGCCTCCTATTCCCCTTATCCATCCTATCCCCGTTAATCCCTCTATCTCTCATATCCACCTTCCCCAGTACCAGCGAAACACCGTATCCACATATACTTCAAATGAATCCATCGAATTAATACTCGCGACATATGTTGTAACGCTTGTTCTCAAATGAAAATTAAAACAAAATGCAGTGTATGCGTTGGGTTCGCTTGGTTTTAATATTTTGTGTTTGTCCCAATTTCAGATCACTGAGGACATATAAAGAGATCCGAATCGGAATCCGAAAACTCAGACACTGGATCACACGTATCCGGCCAATATCAAGATCACAGGGTATCTGTTCGAGATTTCTTGCTAACGGAAGCAAAATCTACACGTGGCGGCGTTGGCGATGAGATTGGGGTCAACATTAAGAACGATAAGGACAGAGAGTATCAATGTTGAGCCCAGTGAATCCTCACATGATGACGAGTTTTCGGCGCAGTGTACCCCCGTAAGTTCAGGTGTATAAATAACAAGTATGAGTTATTTGCAATATTCGTAACATGCATGCCAATTGTGACATACGCGACGTATGAATTACAATAGATAGCTTCCTACATTGGGCTTTGTACATCTCGACTTTGTCGATTATTCAGCTGATTTGTTTGCACGATGGCAAATATCTCGTTCCTAATTTAGTACACACATCTACAGGCAGGCGATTCGGACACGAGCGTGCGTTCGGCACGAAAGAAGTACATAAGAATTCTGCCCGTGGAATAAAATGACAAAGGGATCGGCCAAAACGAAAGATCAGGAATCATCTTCAGGAGTATAAAAAATAGGTTTTGTACATTGTGTTGTTTTAGATTTAATTTTCCCGTTGAATTGGACATACACAGGTACAATTGTCCGGTGAACTCTACCGAAAATACAATTATAAAACAAATTCGTGGTTCAAGTCGACGTTTGACAAATTCGTTAAGTCGGGTCCACACAATGCAACCAAGGCGGTGAACGACACAGCACGTGACAAGGCAAAGAATAGCCACGGCGTATGTGTTATTTCGCGAATTCGTATTTTTATATTTTCTACAAAAATTTACAGCGAATTTATAGCTTCACTTTACAGCTAATTAGCATTCATTTTTTTATTTCTAGGCCCCCCACACTATAAAGGGAGACAGGCAAGAGGGAGAAAGACAACTTGCAAACAAGGTAAGTTTTTATATAGTTTGAACGTTCTGCGTCTAATTACCAAGTTTAGCTCTGGATGCCGCAATGGTAAAAGGAAGCGCGTGGTTAGAATAGATTAAAAGCGTTGACCAGTATATGTTTCGGGAATGTGGAATCCGAGGAAGAATCTGCACGGTCGCCCTAGATATGCCTGAGCTAATGATACGTATATTGGTGACCTCCATAATCTAGATGAACCATCCAGGTACATAATGGATTGGGATGCAAATGGCTTGTATTCTAATCTTTGCTTCTGTCTTCTTCAATACTATGTCATTTCCAGAAATTTTAGGTGGGACCCCAAATAGGATATTAAACACAAAATAACTGAAATAACCCGACAAAATTCCAACCGGAATGACTCTAGAAGTCGATCTGAATTGTCCAATCTCTCATCAAGTCAGTCATAAACGTTATCCATACGCACCGCAAAAGATTTTGAAGGAAGCGGAGAACTTGTCTCTGTACACTCTAGATGTGACGAAATATTTGGGCTGGACCTCGAGTACAATTCGACAGGATAAATAGGATCAGTCTCTTAACGATAAGATCAATTACATAATCAAGATTCCGTTCTCTCAAAGGGTATTTGAAACTTGGTCTGGAGCTTACAATAGTACGTAGAATCCTTAATTTTACACAACTCGTGTTTCGAAAATATATTAACTTTTGCATAATAATGTGACAGAAAGCAACGACAGAATTCGAAAAAGATTTCCGGATGTTGATGTGCAATATTCTCTTCGGGAAAACCAAAGAAAACAAACGTGATCGCAAACCTGAGGTTGATTATGAACAAGGCAGAATCGCTTTTGTTTACCAGCAACCCTACCGTTAAATCAATAGACATCACACATGAGAATTCTATACTGCTAGAATCGATAAAGTTGTCCATATGTATCAATAGACACCTGCACATTCGACAGACTGTTCTGGATGACGCGGAAGCTTACATAAACCACTTCCACTTCAATATTATCAAACCCAAGTATGAACAATTGCGTTGTTTAATGTACTCGGATACAGATTTTATGATCTCTTTAGTAAACATAATAGATGTGTACAAAGATGTGCTTTGTGGAGTTGGAGAAATTAGACCGATTCGTGAAATTATTATAAGAATGACGCCTTGCGTGGTTGTCTTTTAGCAGTGACCGTAAGCGCGTTGGGAAACGTAAGGATGAGTACGCATGGACTGTTTTATTGCTGCGGTGGCCCCAAAACCAAATGCGTACGCAAGAGAAACACTCGAATCAAATTCAAACGGCGAATAATAATTCAAAAGTGCAAATGAGGCTGTAGAATCTGTTGTGAAAAATAATATAACATTCAGTAATTATGTCGGGATACTCAATGATGGTGTTAGCATTGATTTTAGTGTGACGGTAATTCTTAGTTATAAGCACACATATTTAACTAAAGAAGTTACGAAACCGGCACGCAGCGCTTAAGTCAACAAAGTAGGATATTACATTTCGCCACTACAAAGCTTACATTTTGGTCATATTCCATTGTTCTCGTAAAATTATCTATTGAACTATTGTTGTCTCTACTATAATAGATGATTCCTATTCTAAGAATACAAAAATGGCAGTTTTATCGATTATTTCTAATACATATATAATATTCCAATATGTTAATTTTTAATTGTTATTTTGTAGATGAGCAAATGAATGAACACGTTTAACCTGACCCTAACCACGTGTTAAAACAGACATCATTTGCCGTTCTTTGTTTTGTTCCTTGTTTTATTTTGCGAGAACCGAAGTCAACTAAACCAATCGATCTCGTAATTCACTTGGTCCACTTTTGGTTTTACCAAAATCAGCGAAAACCTTCAAACGAAAAATCCGTTCCGTGGTTGCTCTTAAAACACAGTTGTTTCAAACTGAGTACTCATAATTAAGTGTACTCCATATTCAATTCTAGTGATAGTGGCAGTCATTACAAAAAAGTTCGAATCTCCCAATCCTACACGGATTCGGAATAATTCAATTAAACTCAAGTGAATCAAGTTTACCAAATGTTTCCCCTTTTCTGTTTCAACGTTTTTTTTAATGAAAAAAAAGTGAGTTAGCTGCATACAAAGCGGAAGAAGTTCTCCATGAATTTTTTCCTATTGACTACGAAATTATTTAAACTGCGCCAAACGCAGCTTTACAGTGAAACTATTTCCCTATCTTGCACCACCGGTTGTTTCGACTGTAGGACGGACGTGTCTTATATTCAGCGGTATTACCTCCCCTTGGCTTTCGAATTGACGCTCAATAAAAATTTGCCCCTAATCCGTACCACCCTGGATACAATTAAACCAAAGGCCGAACGCCTTAACTATCGTCCATTACCCCAGCCGTGTCTAGTTTTCCGGATACATTAATTACTTCACCTATAGCTACGTTAAGATCTATCCCACCTTTCATTTTCAACATTGCGCCTCGCCCATGGTATCTGGGTACGTAATTGTTATGCGAACTTCGTTCCAATCCACACCGAGCCGCCGCAATAGATGATGTACTTCACCTGGTTACAAAGCATTTGTCGCGAATAACTTTCAAGAACTTAAATTTATCATCCGTAAATGTCCCACCATTCTCAACTGTTTGTGCTTTCAGTCATAACTATAAAGATCTCCCTTGTGGTACATGCCCTGGAATCAATTGATTGGGATGATTTTCATGACGACGATAACAATATTACATCCCTATTGCGTCCTGATCAACTTTATCGCTAAGGTATGTCCCTAATTTCATAAACCATCCTGCCACATGTAACCTTCTGCAGCTGTTCAACTACTCTTCATCTTCTCTTGATGAACAAGGATACTAGATCCTACACGTATCTTTTATTTCTTTAATATTATTTTTTACGTTTTAACTATGCTTTATTATTAATTTGACTCTGGTCATATTATTGTTTGCATTTTCCCTGTACGCCTTTATGGCTAGTACATTCAAATTGGGGACCTCTTTCTTGTTTGGTAGTGAAGTGTTAGCTTACGTTATTATATTATGTTATGCACACGGTCCGCAAACATGATGTTTATCAATTACTTTAAACTAGCTGACTCTAATTAGCCACACATAGCTCATTAATACATTCTCTTAGTATATAAACTTAATGCCTTTTGACAAATAAACACTACTGGTCAAGTCGC
>JAQFYE010004239.1:0-13739 GCA_034694305.1 Protaphorura glebata
TCACCAACGGAGTGAAAATCAACAGTTTTGACCTCGGATGCCAATAACCCGTGACGGATTTTGCTTTGTTTACTTTTACATTTAACATGGGGTTGTCATCTCCAGACAAGGAACCCTTAATGTGCCTGCTCTGTGACAACAACGGAAACCCCGTGATACTTAATCTTGATAAGAATTTGGTAAACACAATTGACATTGAGGAATTTGGTGTCAAAACCTTCAAAAAGGAATTACCCCAATAGGGGTAAGTTAAAAAAAATTAACAGTGAAATGCTAAAATTAAAAAATATGGTGGTTAATTCGTCCACAATTTCAAATAATGGTGTGGGTCAAAACTGGATAACTCTATTCGACAGTGTTTCAAAAAACAGCAATTTAAGGTGTGCCACAAATTAAAAAAAGTACCCCACCGACTAGAAAATTTGCTCCCTAGCATTTTGTTATCTCGTGAAAAAATTTTACTGACACAATATATTTTATTTTAAAGTATGAATGCACAAATATATTATTTTTTATTTTATTGTTGCCTGAGGATTCACATCATCCACAAACGATGACGTTATAAAAAACGGTTTTTTGATAGTTAACCCAAATAGAGACGGATCAATTATCGACAGTTCATGTGGAGTATGGACTTTTTCCCAGAAATGTCAAAATTCAAGAAATTTGTGACTATCATTTTCATACCTATATTATATTTTTTTAAATATTCGTATTTGTAGTTCTCCCACTTTATTAGCGGTACCTAAGGCAAATTATTTCAACACTAAAATATTCTAATACTTAGGGCTACCAGTTGGAGCCAACTTTCCACTTTTCATGAAAAATCCAAAATTAAAAATCTCGGTGGCGTTCCCCGTGAACAGTTGATTTGTAAACTATTAATGTTAATGGACTTGCCCATTTTGATTTTGAATTTCAAGAAGTTTCAGAAATTGTAATTTCAAACTGGTATCATTTCTGAACATAAATCTACTACGTCTAAATTAAATATATTTGTTTTTTAGCGTGGGTCCTAAGTTTGAATTGGGTATTTTTTTTGAGCTAGGTTTATTGGTTTAGATTAGGCATTTTTGGTTGTTTAGACGGGTTGGTAGTTTATATTCGTTATTTTTGGTTTTTGGCCAAGTTTCGTTGTTTGAATTAGGTATTTTGGGTTTTTACAGTTTTGAGCCAGGTGTCTTGGTAGGAATTGGGTATTCTTTCCCGATTTTTTAGTCGAGTTTTGTGATTCGGTTTCATTGGTTTAAAATAGGTATTTTTGTCTCCTTGACCTGACCGGGCATCTTAGATTAAATTAGGTATTTTAGGGTTTTGGCCAGGCGTCTTGGTACGGTCTTTGTATATCTGGTTTTCTAGCCTAGTCTCGCGATTAAGTTTCTAGAGAGATGAAATTAAGTAATTCTTTGTTTTGTAGCTGAGTTTCTTTGTTTAAAGTACGTATTTTTTGGTTTCTTAGCCAATTTTCTTGACTTAAGTTAGACATTTCTGGCGTACTAGCCAAATTTTTCGGTTTAAATCAGGTATGTTTGGTTTATTTGCTAATTATCTCGGTTTAAATTATTTATCTCTTGGCATTAGGTATTTTTGATTTTTCAACCAGGTTTCTTGGCCTGAAATAAGTATTTATGGATTGGTAGCCAGGTTTCTGGGTTTAAATTACATATTTTGGATGAGTAGTCGAGTTTCTCAATCTAAATTAGATATTTTTGGTGTTTTTGGACTGGATGTCCGTTATTTTAAAAAATTTGTTCCAAAATCGTTGGGACGGGCCCCGGGGTAATGACAGTCATAGGGGTTTTTTAGTACGTTACTGGCCAAGTTCCTTGGTTTAGACTAGGTATTTGTGGATTTTGAGATTGGTTTCTAGGCTTGAATGAGGTATTTTTATAAGCCAAGGTTTTGTAGTTTAGTTTGGTTTCTTGGTTTGAAATTTTGAATTATGTATTTTTATTTTTAGCCAGTTGTCTTGGTTTAAATCAGGTATTTTTGGTTTCTGAGCTAGATTTCTTGGTCTAGATTTAGTATTCTTGGTTTCATAAGTAAGTGTTTCGGTCTGGTTTGAATTATGTATTTTTTGTTTTTTGAGCTAGATTTAGTAGTCTAAAGTAGGATTCTTGGTGTCTGAGCTAAGTGTTTTGGTTAGAATTATGTATTTTTGGTTTTCAGCTTGTTCCTGGGTTCAATTGAGGTATATTTTTTGTGCACGATTTATACCTAAAAGAATCGGGTTAGTTTATTACTTCCTGAGTACATGTAAACAAATCTACCCTTGTAGAGTCACCGGTTGTAATAACAAACTCGATTAACCGACAGTCTGAGGTTAGCCATTCAACGAGAACTCAACTTATTTTGTGCCAGAAAAGAATCTAACCTAAGTCTTCGTTTTTTCGGACATATTCGTACTTTGACAAAATTAGGCGTCCTCGTTGAACCACGTGCAAAATGGATGAACATGACTGACATTTCAATTTCAAATATCAATTTTTTTTAATGTGTTGTTCCCACCACCACCCGTGCAGAAAGATTAAATAACAATAATTATCAATTTATTTCAGAAATCCTGAGGAGAGTGTTAGAGATATTGTGACAATTGACTCGTTGGAACCATACGGGAATATAACACAGAAAACATCACTTGATGATTGTGAACCGTCCATGACTAATATTCTAAAATCAGAGCCTGGGTCAAACGATAGTTTTGAATATTTTGACCATTCTTCCGTCATACGAAATAATTTAAGAACTGAGCCCGAAGATGATTGTAACGAAGATCCACTGGATGCCACTGCTGACGTTGAGGTCGCGATTCCGGGATCACTTGGAAGAATTGATGCCAGGATTAATAAAGATTCTAACTCTCGGCGCCTAAAGACCCATACCGAACAAAAAACAATTATTTCAGATGTTGCGCAGGAGACTTTTACCATCAAATCAGAATATGAGTCTCATTTCCGAATGCACATTGGAGAAAAACCATACCAATGTGAAACTTGTGAGAAGACTTTTACTAGCCGTATGAATTTGAAAGTTCACAAATTTACACATACTGGGGAAAAACCATACGAATGTAAGACATGCGGAAAGCGTGTTTCTTCCTCACCTGTCTTGTGGGTGCACAACAAAATTCACATAGGAGATAAACTTCACAGATGCAACACGTGCGGAAAATCATTCATTCTTTGTTCGAAGTTAATCGCACACCAGAAAATTCACACTGCAGTGAAACTATTTGTATGTGAAACGTGTGGGATGAGTTTTAGTTTGAAACAGTATTTGACTGAACACAAAATGTATCACACAGGGAAGTGTGCGAAAAGTTTTGTAAGGCTTGTAAATTTGAAGCCGCATTACAAGACACACAAAGGAGAGACATTATTCAAGTGTGATCAGTGTGGAAAGTCCTTTCCGACGTTGATTTTGTTGACGGTTCATAAGATTCGTCACCCTGGAAAATACAAGTGCGAAACCTGTGGAAATGTTTTTTTGTCGCCTGGTGCCTACAAGAAACACAAACTCTGTCACACTAGAGAGAGACCAAAACTTAACACCATTGACACAAGTGTAGCAAAGTTTAAATAATGTTTTATGGCGGTTGACAGTGAAACTCTGTCCAAGAATGTGAATTCGATGTGTTGATTTTTCTAGATCTGCAAAAGGCGAATATACAAATAAATAAACAGACAAAAATAATTTAATTTCGAATTAAAAACGAATAAAAAAAACAGTTGAGACGTCCGATGTTGTTTCTCATTGTTCATTTCATGTTCACGGCCAATGAATAACTATCCCAGGATTTCGGGACACTCCGTACGTTATAATAAGTACTATAAGTAAAGTTGAAGTATATACGTCGGTAGTGAAATTTTCATGTAAACTAAAAATATTTATATTAAGATTTTGTATTGCAATCCAGCATGACAATTAAGAGAATTCCAAATTCACCACATTAAATATTTATTGTGTTGTATTTTGTCTCAATTACGTTTTGATATTTCGAAATCACGATAAAATGGGTAAGCAACAAATCCAAATTAACGCCGGCATGTGTAATGCAAATGGTATACATAGAAATCAAGAAATTCTTAGCCGCGACTACAATTTAAAAGGACGCCATGCAAACTTGTCACTAAAGCCGTGACTTCAACTGAGATGGTAGTTACCTCAAATCAAATGCCGCGAGGGTCATGTCAAATTATACATCTGTTATTAGTCCGTGTGTCAGACCAACGCAAAGCCGTATGTCGGGGCGCGCGCTCAACATGAACCAATGATCCACAATGCAAACGGCTGTCGAAACGTGCAACCCACGTACGTACGTACGTAGTATTATTGACAATAGGCTTTGTCTTAGAAAAAGTTGGTTTTGTTGCACCGACTTATTCAGCAAATCAGAAAGAATTGTACACAACGCTGCATACAGGTAAATCATAATGTCACGAAAAATCACATAACTTGAATACAAATTCTTCAATGGGATTTCCCACGTTCACAACCTGAAAGCCATAAGCCTGTCAGCGAGTTGATTAAATTGGTTACTCATTCACTAAGTAATTAATTATTAAACCTAATTTTAATTAATATATTACTGGTCTGAAATTAAAATTCCAATGATAAGATAAAATAAGATAATCCGACCCAAAAATGCATGTTATACTTTTTGCTTTCGAGCGTAACGATAAATATACAACGCAAAGAAGTCTCCAGTGGATAGAAACCGAAGGTCATGACTTGAACACGTAAAACCCCATGCGAACGTCACCTTTTTTCCCGTGTGCTAAACACCGATGACGTCATGAATAAAATGTTAATCTCCAAAAGGGAGATAAATTGAAAAAACATGGCTTCCCATGCTGTCCATGTTATAATCGCCGAAGTTATGTATACTCCGACTCCCACCCCCCCCCCCCACCCATATCACGTCAGATATATGACCGACAACGAATTTTGGCTCGAATTAATAAGAAAATCAATGAACAAAGAATTCTACAATTTCCACATTTTTTTTTACATCGACCTGCCTTTTATGCCTTAAGCGAGACCGTGAATTTTTGCAGGTAATTTGAAAACAAGGCAAGGTTGCAAGGAGTAGCAAGGATCGTATCGAGGACCTGGGATTGGTTTTGCAGGAAAAAGAATGTAGTGAACTTTTCCCGCAGGAAATTGACGAAATTTTGAAGTTAAACCAGAAGATTGAGACGTATATACCTCGTCCGTATACGAGATTCAAGTTCTGATCGAAGAAGGTCTAATCATGGACGCCGGGTTGCCTGATCAATGGTTTAGTGTTGTGGACAACAATTTATGGCTAAGCAACCTACTGTTAAAAAATAAATGGGAAAAACTTCGAAGGCGTAAAGTTGGAGATGACAAGTTCTAGAATTTGAATGGGGTTGGGGATGAAAAATTCGGAAACTTTAATTGGGCGTAAACGTGGCTGCAATTTCCTTTTGTGATTAAAATTATTAAAATTAAATGGAAGTATTTAAAACATTGTAAAATGGGTTCAGATTAAAATTTTATGATTCAATTGATTAAGAGGATCTGAAATTAGAAAGTTTTAATTGCACGAATTGTTATTACACAACGACTGTGGTGTAATGGGGTTAGTGTTAGTTATCTTACTAAATGAAGTATTGAAAGAACGATTGCGTACTATTTGGTCTATCACTTAAAGCACGGAAGTTAATATTACGTTGAAAAGTGAGTATAAAAGCTTGAAGGAAAATAGCACAGTACGTCACTTGTGAATTCTCTGAATCTTTAACGTGAATATTTGGTTTGAAAATGGAGAGACCTAGAGAACGTTACCGTTGTCTATTGTTAAAAGATTGTGGAATTACCCTAGGTTGTATCAAACAGTTTTTAAATAACGTAAAAGCAGAAATTGCGAAAATATCTAGTATTGTGAGATTGAAAGTAAACGTTAACTTGACCCCTGAAGAAATTACTGAAATTTTCCGACTTAGTAAGAAAATTGCTGATTACCTGAGCAATGTGAATCGCATACAATACACTTTGAACATGTAGGGATCGGATGGAAAAGAAGTGCCGGACTCCTGGTTTGATATTGACAGCTGGAACTGGGAGATGCGGTATGAACTTATCAAAATAAAATGGTTCCAGCTATTGCATAATAAATAAAAAAGGAGGACAAATTGTTCGATTGTCGAGTCAATGATTATGATTAATCTAGAAGACTTACTGGACTCTACAGAAGACATGTAAAAGAACCTGGAATATGAAATGTAAAATGTAAAATTGAATGAAATGGATTTTCATACGCATAGTGTTCTTGCTCGATGCCACTGCTACTACGTCTGAAATAACTCAAGGGTTGATATTAGGTAAAAAATTATAAAGTTCTTGTTGTGTAGATAACACGGAAGTCTTCAGTTTGGATACTGGAAAACAGATTGGATGATACTGTGTTAATACATTTAAACGAACTCATGTTTAATTTGAAAGATTAAATTCATAGTTTGTATCCTGATAGGATGAAGTATCTGACTTAATACGATCACTTGATGGGGGGAGTTTTCATATTTGCCAACGTCAGCACAGTTTGAGAGAAAATTTAATCAGTTAGAAGACCAAGTTTTTCAAAGTCAAGACACTTTTACCACCAGTGACTTAACGAGTCAAGACACCATCCTTGGAATTATTCAACAATTCAAACAGCCAGCGACAATAGACAACATCCTACGTGCAACAACACGCGGAGACGTCTTGTCGGAAGCTCAAAAACAAGTAGCGGATTCATTAAGATCTTTCGCTTTTACACCAGTACAGAACTTGCTGTACCAAATTGGCTTGACGATTCTCCTTGTCCTCATTTTATACATTTTAATTCGTCTCTTATGGGCAAGCAGAAGACTAATTTTCCAAACTCTTTGTGGCTTTTGCAGCATTTGCAAGAGAGCCACCACTTCCGTTAATTCCAGACTATCAAGACACTCAGTTTCTTACGGCGGTGTACCAAGACGTGACCATCCACAATCTTACAATGCAGTTACAAAGGCAAAAAAGAACAAATCCAATTCAACACCAGAAATTACATTAGCATTGGAAATGGAAGAAATGCACCCGATCTACCCAAATCTGTCATCACCATCAGCACCAAACGAAGGTTTGAGCGCACCTTATTGTTCTTCCTTTGGGACTCATCAAAATCAAGTAGCTTTGCCATTCAATCAAGCTATTCTTTGTAATGATGTCCCAATTCTCAAAAATTAAAAATGTTACATATACTATGTTTCATTTTCTTCTACTGACTTTTCACTTGACTTTATTAATTTCTACCTTTCGCATGGTTTTTAGCTAAATCATACGACTACAACCAGACTTGTTTGTACAACTATACCAGTACTAGTTCATTTTTTTAATTACTTCTTGACCGAATCACCAGAAATAGTATTCTCCTGTACTAAATCAGTTTCTACAGTGAAAACTGCAGCACATCAGACAAAACTACTAACGTATTCATTCTCACGTGAATACATTAGTTTTACTTTCTCTTCACAAAATTTGACTTACGCGAACTGCCTACAAATGATAATTAAAAAAATCACTCCTGACGGACGAATTCTACATCTGACAAATTCCTTTCCTTACAACAATCATCCAGTTCAATCAGATTTCCTATTCCCCAGTTATACGACATTTAAACCAATTTCCCAACGAGAGTTTGAGATAGTATCAGAACTTTCTTCTGCAATCAGACTTGACAACTCTTTTCTTTACAATATCACGGATAAGCATGTACGAAACATTATGCTTCCTACTGACAGACAATCAAACTTAATCTTATCTTCACGCAAAGAATGTAGTACGTCCACGTTATTCTGTCAACTTCCACACCATCTGCTCATCTTCAATTATCCAGAAAACTTCAGCCTTTTGCGATATAACATTTCAAGAATTACCAGATACGATACTTGCTACATGTCAACAATGATCATCATTTGTATATCCCTTAAGCTCTACATACTTCCACTTCAATCATTAGCACCTTGTGGACGACCCTTTGGAGTTGTTAAATTTCAAGCCACGGCAAAGGCTTCTTTAGCAACCAATCTAATTCCTTTGTAGGAACACCAGATTTTTCAATCTTTTATCCTTTTTTTCGATCAGGACAAGTTAATCATCATCAAGTTGTCAAACTTTCAAATTAATCAATTTATTTTTTCCGACACAGAAAATGAACTTCTTTTCCTTTTATTTCTTCTGGATTTCTTTGTCATCTGTCAACAGTTTATTACAATTACAACATCAAGAAGCAGACGATGTCTTCCACGTTTCTGAAGTAGCTGCCCATCTTCATACTGGTCAACCCAAGTATGTCGTAGGATCTCTGCAATGTCACAGTCAAGATTGTCCCTATTCCGTCACTAACGCAATCATTTCAACATCCATGACGTCCAATGTAATCTCGCAAGCTTCAATTCCAGCTCATAGATGTACAAAGACAGTTGAGCATTGGACATCTGTCTCCACTTCCGACACACCGACCTCATGTCAGTTCAATTTCACCAACACTGTGATCAATGTCGGAGCTTGTCGACATATAGTCAAATACCAGGTTACACCAAAAAATATTCCGTTAAATCAGATCAATGAACATAGTTACGCTTCTCGCACCACTATGTTAATGAACAACACAGTACTTCAAGCTCAGTCAAATGCCTCCTATTTGATAGTTCATTACCATTTGCAAAAATTGAATTTGACTTTCAATCATGAAACCGGACTTCTCGCAGCTTCAGATAATTCCAGTGTAATTGATTGCCACTTTACTTCAAATGTCTGTTACAAAGAATCTTCAACCTTTGTTTGGAACACACCTCAGAATGTCACATTTCAAACTACAAAACACCCACCCACTTTGTGCTATCTAACACATCACCAACTAGTTTGTCCAAAATTGGCAATGACGCTCACTGACCATAACTTGGCCAAAGCATCAACCTGTGGAGCAAATCTTGGAATCACAAGAGCCATCATTGCAACCAGTTCCACCGAATCTCCACCTAATCCGTTGGATCCGACCGCCAATTACAATGTTTCCTTCAAATTTCAAAACCTCTATGACCAGATCAAGCTTGGATCACCACAACACATTCATCTGTTTCACAAAGCACTTTGTGGAGTAATCCCCAACAGAATCAAAATTCCGGCAGATACCAGACAACAATATTACATACATCATCCAGAAGCAGAATACGTAAGACCCCAATTCTTTCGCGACTTCGCTGATTTAATCCCCTACAATTCATCAACCTCTTTACTTAATGGACAGGAATATGAGGAAAGCGATTTTTCTTTTTCTGACGTAGTTTTGTAGTTTAAAAAATACATTTTGTTCAATATTTTCAATTAAACATACTAATTTTCTTTTATTATTGTTAAGGTAAAGATGTTCACCTAGACGATACTCTTGATGCTAATACACTCTTTGACAGCTGAGATACAAATTGCCAATGACAATGTACTCAACGCATTGTTAAACCAACAATTGTCCTACTTTAATCGAACTTCCTCTTATGTCAGCAGCCTATCACTTGACACACATCCGATTGTCAATCCTGAACAAGTCACGCACTTTACAGTTGCGGCTCTCTGGAACTTGCCACCAGACTCATCCAACTGCACATTTGACGACCAACCCGTCATCGTTATATCGGCGACTATTATTACATCACATTTGCATGCAACATCGTCATTGCAACAGGCTACGAGTGTTGGAGTGTCGGGGCCCATGAGAGCAAAACAGTTTATTTTTTCGGACAAATGGAACGCCACTATGCTGAATGGTTCGAATCAGTTACTTTAGACCAATGTAAAAATTTAGTATCTAGAATGCACGACAGTAGTAGTAAGAGGTTAAAACAACTCACCTGGAGCCACTGGTCCACTAAACTTAAGACTTCTGCGTATTATTTTTGGAACGGGACTTCCTACTGTACTGTCTATAATTATCATGTTAGGAAAGTGAACATAACTATTCAGCATCAAGATACTTCAGTGATTCACGTGGATAACACAGACTTTCAAAAACCATGTTTCTCATTAGGAACGAGTAGGTAAAAGCTAGTTCACACTGAGGACGAGTGGGGAAATACTCGTCCACCAAGAGGACGATGATATTCTTACTCATCCGCTAAGGGAACGATGACATTCTTACTTACGTCACTTAGAAAAAACCAGGAAACACAAAATGTAACTATACAATAAATATTAAGGTCAAATGTCCAACACATCTATTATTATCAAGGTTAGTAAGCAATTAAGATAATTACTATTCATGAAAGTGAATATACGTATTTCCTACAAATTGTATTTTTCAAGTCACTTCCTTAATCCGTCATACTTCAAGGCAAGGTTAACTGGCCAATTATCTGAATAGAAGTACGACGCGTGTAGGAAATATTACTTATGTTAATTATGCAGAGACAAGATTACATCCTTGTTCAGGAGGTTAAAACGTTTGTATGAAAGCTATAAAAGAAGAGAGCAAAATTAAAATAAGAGGATTTGATTCGTAAGTTAATTCGTCCTTAAGTTCTTCTTAAGTAAGTTCATATGACGAGTTGAAGGTTTTTTAGTTTTTACTCTTTGACTTTAGAACTGTTAACATTGACTAAGTGTATGTACAAACATCCTCACAAGTAAGCCAAATAAATCATTTGTTGAAGTTAAGACTGTTTTGCTCCTCGAGTTTATTGACGAGAATAAGAGATAGAAAGATGAAAATTCAGTGATCTGAGCTAGTCACGAACTTCACTGAATTCCCCACCTCTCATCATTACATGTACGAATGTACATGTACGGCTGCGAATGATCATCTAGACTGCACGCAACACGCAAATCGCGACAAAGTCTCATTAATTTATTCGTAATGGTGACAAATGTATTTGTGTTGGCCATGCGTGCACAGACAAAGGGAGTTAGTTGTCATTCATCACGCGCGTCACAGTGAAGTAGAAATGAAAAAGAACTCGAGCTTTATGCACATACCTTTGAATGACCAGGGATTGTCTGACGCAAACAAAAGCTAGGCTAAGACATTAATTCCATTTTGTTGAAATGGAAATGATTGTCATCATATTGCGTGAGTAACGATCGAGAAGGAAGCGAATGTTCAATCACATTATACATTTAAACCAATTTCGTAGTTTTCAAAGTCGATAGTGAGTTAAAACTCTAATTCTCCCAAGCGAATAATTGATTTCTAACAAAATGAAAATGGAAAGATCGAGAGTCCTTGCGGTTCGATAAGAGGCTGAGCTCATCATTGCAAAAATTACACACAAATTGAGAGCAGATTCAGACCGGAAAATGAATCCTCACGTAAGATTTCTATGTCGCCTTTTCTTAGTACTTTCCATAAGGAGTGATTTATAGGCCGGTCTTTTAATCTTAATTTGAAAATTTTGGCCGCTTCGATCATTACAACACTTTTGTTTCAACTTCAATTTTTTCTGGCCTGGAATTCGAATTTTGTATATGACGTATGAGAAAATCAGTCGTTCTATATATGCCAAATCGTGACGGCAGAGCGGCTCATTAGGTGCCTCCCGTTATAAAGAGAATACCAAAGACTCATGAATAGGTAAGGGTAGACAACCCGTTTGCGAGTTGTTTACATAATTACGTGGCAAGCGTCATAAACAAACCCTAAATCTAATTTTGTTTCCGTTAGTACTTTTCAGTTAGACGAAGCAGAACCCTAAACGGAAGTAGAAATGGAAATGAAATTCCGTGTGGGAAGACGGGTCCAAGTACGGAACCACCAAGGACGTTGGCTGAAAGATCCCTAAAGGATAAGGAAGAATGACCTGGGGGATAGGAGATGTTTTTCCCGCTATGAAATTTTTAAGGAGAGCGCGTTAATAGAGAACATAATAGGGTTTCGAGAAGAAAATTTGATAGAAATTCCTCTCTTCTACTCCCGCACAAACATAAAAATAAAGTCAGATTTTAGAGGGCAGAACTAGGCAGGGTCTTACAGACAAGGGAAACCCGACTCAACGAACATAAACCGATTGTTAGCCTCAGGGAACCTGGGTTCAAGAGGTTACAATACGAAAGGCATCCTCTCAAGCGGGACGAGCTCATGGAGATGGAGATACTTCTGACGAAAGTGACAATTGGGAAGATGCTAGAGCAAGTACCCCAGAAAGTGGCTGTACAGCGATCTGGATGCTACAGAGACTTGACTAATTAAATGGAATTATAATTTAGCTCACTATTATCTAAAAGCAATTCGCAATGTCAACTTCACGAGGATTTGAAGAAATAAATCAATGAGATCTACAAATTGAATCGTGCTTTCGACCAGTGTATTTTTTAATCGAATTAACAAAACCAGGGAGAGATATGAGAAATGCGGGACTAACATAGGAAAAGCCTAACTGGAAATGACTACATACACATACACCGGGCGGTGTCACTGGCAGAGAGCGCATTCGGACTTGGAAATAATTTCTGACGAGAGTGGTGAAAAACTTCCATAAGTCATTTTCATAAGTTTCGTAGACAGAAATTGTTCATTCGTCTGATTCAGGGACAGAATAATTAATTGTGAATAATTTAAATTATACTGATTCTTGACAATCGAGCAAAGAGAAATGATGAGGGTTAAATGATTTTTTCCTTTATTTATATACTCACTCTACGTTCTGTGATATTTGTTTTTCTTTTGTGCAAGTTGAATCGAAGAAGCAAAAAGGCAAACTTTGGAAAATTTCAAGCTGAATGCAAAGAATGCAAACAGAAACGATGGAAAATTTGCACTACGTCAATGAAGTCTAATCTGATTGTCCGCAAATTCAAACCGCAACAGAAGGGAAGGGTTTAAGGATAATGTCAATGTTATTACGGCGTAGTTGAAGATGTCTTTTAAAAACTTGCTCTGTAGTAACAACAGTTGACGTCTCTTTTCACAAGGCTGACTGGATGCGTTCAAAAGGAGTGCGAAATTGTTGATTAGCTTCATTCAAAACTCTTACAAGGTATTTGGTCCTTGCCGTTTGTGGTAACAGAAATCTATTACCCACACATTGTCAGACGTAGTGCGAGTGTTGCCAAGAGCAAACTAACCTGCTAGTATACAAATTTTACGAACTGACATTCGTGATTACTCGGTTTCATATTGGAAAAATGTAATTGTAGTCACTGCCCCTACAAGAGTTTCAAACTATTTGGACTAAAGCGAGACACTGAATATTTCCAATCTTGGACGTTATCTCCTTCCAAGCAGGCGACCTTCAGTCATTAGATCGGTACTAGTATAAATACTATAAATTATAAAAACTAATATAAATTTATAAAATTTTATCACATTGAAATGACATTTGATTATTTTTTTTTGCAAATCATAGAGGCCTGAACTGGCTGAAACGTGCAAAATGCAGGAGACAGCTCCTAACAGAGTACGAGTTCATTTTTGTGTTCGTGTGCTTTCATTCATTGAATCAGCGGATTCGGGATTACGTTCTGAAGATCAAGGTAAATTTGCAAAATTGGTAAACAAACGCGAGGCAGCCCAACAAGTCTTTAAGGGTCAGCACATCATGATGAATGCGATGACGTCAAAGGGTTGTCATCCTGATTTGTTATTTTTGAGAAAAACGTTTTACTCTGACATATCTGTCTACTCGATGTCAGAGAACGGAATAATCCAATTATTCCACTCTCTGACTTAATCAAACTAATCAGGCACAGTTTTAATAAGTATT
>JAQFYE010004240.1:0-13739 GCA_034694305.1 Protaphorura glebata
TTAGGTTTAAAAACCTTAATGATCGTAATGATTTCGGGCTTTGGTCGTAGAACGGGGTTTGAGCCTAACATATATATCTGCTCAATAAGGCATTGCTAACACATTTCGTATTAGAGCACAAATAACGTGAATTTGATCCGGATCTTGCACAATCATCACGCGAATTTCTGCTTCGGGCACGGAGGTTGACTAGGACGAGAGACTTGTTTCCTGGAATGGATTGACCAGGTGAAAAGTTCTCGGTCATATAAAAGGAAACAAAATATGATTTTTAGATATTATCGTGATTGTATTTGGAATCTAGGAACAACCTGCCTATTAGCATTAAAAACTACTCTAATCTAGACTAAAAATTTCTAGAAAGATCCGTGGATTGTACATGAGTTTTAACATGGAGCTGGTACCATCGAATGAATTCATTTTGTCAGGAACTAAAGCTATATCTGAATAGCACTAACTATTCTGTGGAGGTCCCAACAGAGTGTACGTGGTTCAAATAATTATTCAAGCCTGCGAATAAATCGGTTATACTACTCTAAGAACACATGAATAGATTTTTGAGTAATGAGTCATTTCTAGTTTTTCAATAATAGAAAAGTGGCCTCCGCGAGACAGCAATGAGCTACGACTTGCCAGCTCCGTCAGTAGAAATCGTCTAACTCGGATTCACGGGGGAGGTCAGAATGTATGTATAAAATAATAATTATTTTATACAATTATCCAATATCCAATTATTGGATATTCCAATTGGCCGGCAAAAAGAAGTTCAAAATGGAACTTCAATTCGTCACAGGAAGACTACTACAATTTACCGATCTTTCTTTTTGTTCCATTCTTAATTATCGTTACACGCAAACAGTGGACGTAAGAGTGAAAACTTCAGTCCAAAAATTGGTTAAAAGTATCGGATTTTTCATTTCACCGGTCCCATTCAATGGCACCGGTTAAGACGTCAGCTCTAATTAAATTAGGTCGACCGTAATGGCACAAGAGTGAAAAATCCGAGAGCACTTACGCGGCTTACAAAAGAATTTGTCTTGTCCAGAGCGATCTCTTGTGTCAAGTATACACCCTCTATCGGAAATCACAAAGCAAAATACACTACAAATCAGAAATCATTATCCCAATTCGAAAAAACTCGGAAGTTTCTGAAGTAGGAGTGGATTTGCACTTAGAATTTCAAATGTTTGATTACAACTCAACAACAGCTTAAGTTGCTCCAAATTGAATATTCTTTGGTTGTTCTGTGTCGTATTTGTAATCCCAAAAAATGAAGTGTTCCACGTTCCACTCCAAGATCAATCCTCTTTCAACGGCTGACTGTATATTCTGCACGTCCCAATCTTGGTCTCAATTCTTTTACGTGACTACTTGAGTCCACTTGACATGAATGTGTGCCAGGAACAGAGATCTCTTGAGAGCTAGTTCGATGTTTGTAATTAGTTCACCATTCTTTCCATTAGTGGAACATGTCACATGTACATCTCAGAAAGCAGAATAGAGAAAGACAAAAATTCTCTTAAATTTTAAAAATTCCGTAAAGTTCTAAGATATCCTAAAACCCAAAACTAAAAATACTCTAGTGTTCCAAAAGCAGTCTCTAGAGTCCATTTGGTTAATGGATATTTTTTCGCACTCGATTCTACTAAACAAATGAGAACTCATAATTAAAGGTTCAAAAATAACGGGTTTATTGGAATTTCAAAGTTTCAAATATAGTAATCTTTCCACATTGACGTCTAGTAGTTTTAACTTCGGCCTATCACTTTCTTTTAGAATTTTGAATAACGAAAGTTTAGCACCATTATTTTAATGTTTTAGACGTAATTAATTTGGACGCTTCTCAGCATTCTTCTTGGTGAAGGCCTCTGCGTTTTTAACAAATTTTCCATGATTCTTGACAAATTCTTCCGCCAATTCAGCACGAAGTGGGTGATCAGGTTCCGGCTAAAACAACAACAAGATACAATTTACTAACTGATATCCGTAATACCACTGGAAAAGAAATATAAACAAGTATTCATAAGACGTACCGCATTCACCAATTTCACCAAAGCTTCAAAAACTTGACTGGCCTTCGTAGCTGGTTTCCAGTTTTCAGAGTTGATGATGTTCAAACAAACACTACCTTCTTCATCCACATTTGGATGGTAAATTTTAGTTTTGAATTTGAGGGTTGGTGGTTTGAATGGGTATTGAACTGGGAAAATAATCTCGATTTTGAAAGCTCCTTTGTTGAATGGAATAGCTGTCGGTACAATCATTGCTTCCCAACTTCTGAAACATTTCACATTAAAATTTTAATTAATTTCATAATTAACAAGGCATTTTAATATATAAAGTTGAACTTACCGAATGTTCTCATCGTTCACTTTGAAATTGCGAATCCCTGGAATCCCACCCTTGATAATTTCCACGGCTTCCTAAAATGTCAGAAAAATTGTATTTTCATTTTTATTTCCAGTTATGATTAATGGAAATAATCATGATGGGGCAGTTGTCAATTTTTTTGAATTGACCTAGACAGAGTCATCCAGTTACCCCATGTTGGTACGACCATCGAATGTAAAAAAAACCTGTTTAAAGTGACCATTACTATACCATGTCCACCAGAAAGATGAAACCCTCACCATAAAGATGCAGCAAGGGTTGTCTCGCGTGTACCATATACATACATACACAAATAACGAATTATACAAAAAAAGGACAAAAATATTACCTTCTGCAAGCGACGGGTTGACGAATCCATGACCTTGACCTGAGTCAATTGAACTCAAAAATTTGAAGAATCAGTTGACCCAAACTCTGAAGTTGACCTTGACCTGATAAACCGGACTCACTCGAGAGACAAAGAAATTAATTGACTGAGACGAAAAATAACACAACACGAAAACTCCAGATTTTGAAAAATTGCGGGTTACGGGTTACGACAAGTCTAGCCTGTTTCGGGTTGGAATGAAATTATCCTTGAAATTGTTTGTTTACAATTTTGTTTACCCTGCTAATATGTTTATATGTTTGGCCGAACAACCATCCCAGATATGAAACATGTCCCCGTACCCACAGACCACCTCACCTAGGCGTCCACCTGCCTACCTAACTCTAACTGAGACGACCGGTCTTACGTTGCCCCATAAAATCACTTTTTTATAACCCGGTTCAGGTTTCCTGTCTACGTTTTGTGCCTTATCACTTACGTTCAACGTGAGGTTGTTCGCCTTCAAGTAAGACTATAAAGTGGACTCGGAATGTAAGACAATCACTAAGCACGCACCAGTTGAAAATATTATTTTCTAACAGACACGCCAGAATCCAGGAACAAATAGCCAAATCAGATGAAACTAAAATGCCTCTCTTAATTCACCCTTCAGAGTCAGAGACATCTTAATTTTTACTCGCACTTTTAAATCTTGACAGCTTAAGCACTTACGATTTATGGAAATGAAATCTTGAGATAGACTTGTGAAATCAATAAAACGTCACAAATTGAAAGCCTCAGCTGAAAAAATACGAAACACCAGAACTGGATTTTCATTTCACGAATCTCAATTGTAATGCAAAAATCATTCCACTTCTTAAAAGCTTCTACCGCTCCTTCCCCAACCTGTGAGACAACCATGTCTGACCGTGAGATCAAGTCAGGAACATCTGACAAAGGAAATGTGTCGAATTATCACCCGTATATAAGCATGCCATAATATTGACAGGTTAGCCCTAACCTGTCAATATGGGAGGACATTTGAGCATTTCTTTTGTCATCTCTCCAACAAACATTACTAACAATTTCCCTCGAAAAAAAATTGTCCAATTCCCTCTAGAATTGTGTCAAGTGATATTTCATAAAGGTTTCTGGTGGTTTAATTTGGTATCCACTAAAGTAAACATGAACAAAATGAAGGCTCGTCTATTTGGAAGAGTAAATGTTGAATGTCACATCACGAAGCGACCATTGAAGTAACTTGATAAATAAATACTGAGAATTTACAAGATTTAGATTTAAAAAGTTTCTCGAAAAAAAGCTATAAGTAAAATTAGATACAAAACAAGGTTACAACGCCTAGTCATTGATTCGTACATATTTACTCCAGACGGATCGCTTTCGAAGGGCTTAGACTATCCGGTTCACACATAATATGCTGGGAGATCATCTGACTTTCAAGACAACGTGAATACCAGAATTAGGTACTCATACAAAGTTTTTAAATGAATGAGACTTTGGGTAAGTTAACTCTGGCCACAATTCTAGAGCGATGTATCTTACGAGCCACATTTTTAACAATCTGTACTAGACTGTGTATACACAATATTGTTTTCATTAAACAAGGAAGGAGGTAGTCATTAAAATATAAATGACACCACACCACAGTATAGGTCTTTTACGGTCGGATAAATTAAAACCATTACTCATACGTTTTCAGGTCCGTTTGTGGAATATTATAGTGCTCAGAACAAAATTGGTCCAAGCTACGACTACTTACCTTATTCGTTGTTCGGGTACTGGAGACGTAATATTTTACAGAGTCTTGAGTTCCATTCATTCAATTATTGCACGCGTTTCCCCATCTCCTGGGATGAGTTCTTAGGTCTGACTCAGAACCGGAGATGTACAATAGACATTGTGAAAGCGAACGAAGAGAAAATAAAAGAGTTTCCTAAAAATACGAGTACTTTCTACATTCTACTTTGTCCAGGTTTACTTCAAACATAGATGCGAGGATCCTAAGCAACTCTTTGTTCGAAATAATTCCATACTGAACTTCCATTCAACGTCATAAGTTCCAAACCCGAGTCTGAATCTCATGACCCTCGATTTTAGTCGCAATACGAGGGTCGTTCCAAAATTTTGTCTGCATATTTGATACAGTAATTCGCTGTTTTTCAACTGTGCAAAACATTTCTAACATTAATGTTAGACGAGGTAATTCGACTTTAATGGAGCCTCTACCATAATGATATCTGAAGAATGCACCACAATATATTAATTTCGAGCGGACTTTCCAAACTGACCTCGTACATAAATGGTAACCGGAAGGTGTACTAATCCGTACATCATCTTTTTCACCAGTATCCCTTGTATTCCCACAGGGTAGTGGGTTTCATACATTATAGATCGGATGAAAAGAAAAATATTTCTTATGGATTCCGTTCCATCAATCAATGGACCAAAAATACTCCAGTCTCAGTGGATTCGAAATGTTTTCCATTGCACATTTAGCTTCGATGTTCTTATGGCGTTCCCCATTTTATTCTGTGAAATTAAGGTTATTAAGCCACTGCCTTAATTCAACATAGCAACCTTCTACAGTAATGGAAGAATTAGCTGACAGAATGCGAATATATTCTCTCTCGATTTAACCTTAGAGCTGAGCACATTTGCCGTTTTCCTCTGGAATGTTTGTGGGACATGTTAAGTGCGTGGATGATGGAGTCTGACCCTCGATTAGTTTCGTCTTTTTACTCCTCTCACTTCTTCATTTATTTACGCCTGTTTAGTTCATGTCAAAACCGTACATCTGAAATCCCATAATGTTCAAGTATGGGCCCAGATATTTTTGTAATATCAATAATGTACTCGTAAGCAACCAACCGAAACAAACGAGTCCAAAAATGTTCATGGTTGGCTTTCTCCCACTTTCCCCCTGAAATACCGATTTTGCTTTCCCCAACCGAAAACTATACATTTTGATTGTTTTTCAAAATCTAGAAAATATTCTACCTAAAATGAATGTACCATTTTCTGCCTTGACTTTCATCGTTCTCTGAAAAACTCAGACTCCCGCTGAGGGCAAAGGGTGTGAGACAAATTATTACGCACTACCATGAATATGTCCGAATCTCCCAAGAAATGTAACTATAATGCCATGACCGTTCGAAATAGAGGATTTAGTCATTGCAACGGAAACGGAATTCCTGAGATCGAGAACTTTGAACATATAGTACTAAATCACACTACTGACTACTCCCGTGGAAGTGTGGAATCTTCCCACAAGTTTTCTTCCAAAAAAATATCAGAAGTTGATGTTGACAATGGACGGTACTTTACTGTAGCGAAAGTCAGCTTCTTGTTGAGCTCTCTTTGTATAAATGCATAAATCTACAATCTGTGCACAAAAAAATCCTTACTTCCTATCCGTTTCTGTGAGACCAAGTTATTCATAGAACGCATGATATAAATATTTCATAGATTCTACAAATCTAGACATCAAAACTAGAAAGTTGAGCCGAGAGTATCTGAAATTTTTGATACAGTAAGCTCTAAGGAAATGAGAGTGACTGTTAAATTTTAGGTGAACAAGGTGTGTAGATATGAACTTGAGTATTAGATTTGATGTTATTCCGGAATGAAGAGGAGAAAACTCAATTTATTGCCTTTACAAAGTGACATTTGACAATTTGAAGGATATTTTCGGCCTTAAGGATGCACGAGGGAACAATTGTGATACTGATCTTTGAGTCTGGATTGCTTCATTTACATATTCCAGGAGCAACTCGAAGGTTTCTATTTTCAAAGGATATAAGTATTCCCAAAATATCAATTCATTTTGAAGCAAAAATAGATATTGTAGTTCAACCCTTCCAGCAACAAGCAAAGTGTTATTTCTAAACCTTTGTAATTTGAGTATATCGGCTCGTTCATTAATTTTATGATCATGTGACATTCTTTGTATGTCGCATTATAAAAGGTTAAAGGTTTTTCAGCTTGGGTATTTCCGCGTTGGAAGTTATAAAATCACAAGTTCGCGCTATTGCAGATTCAGCATGAACAATTACTAACTCCTCTTAAATTACAAATGATTTTGGATTTGTGCTGTATGTAAAATTGTGCACATAGGGAATAACATTTGCTAGCAAACTTGTATTACTCTGACTTTAGCGAGTTCAAAAGGTTCTCGCATTACAAAGTGCAATCAAAAATGTCAAAGGAAGTGTTGAAACAAGTAAATAATCCCTAGGCATTTTAGATATAATTGCGCTAGTTTCTCAAATTTTCTTTCATGCACACAAGTGAAAGTAAGAGAAAGAGAAATCATATCCGCTTTGCTCTTTTTGTAGAATAGGAACTGCCAATTTTACATCGTTGGTAACATTAAATATAGTTAGCCTCGTGCAGATGATCCCATCCCACTGACCTTGTGTTTGACAATGACAATGGAAAAGAAATCCTCCATTTATCTCAATAAACATGCTAAAAATAACTCCTTCATCCGTACGTCTACATCTAAATGAAGTTTCTGATCGTTTGAGTGCATCGTTTTGTCATTTAATGGATGGAAGTAATCTAAGTCGGCAAGATTTATGGTGGGTGTAAAGAGAAACAAAAAAATCTACGTACAGGGTGGCAAATTATTGTTGATTAAACAAATCTGACCCCAGGCGGCGGACAGAAGTTTTTAATTGCATTGATGAATTAGTGTGAGTGTGAACCACAGACACCGTCACGAGTGAAATAATAATATTATTATCTCGCTACATCTTTGATATAATTTTCTACAAAATATATGCAGGCAGATAAAAGAATATGAACCACCCAGTACGTTCCCTCAACAGCAGCACTTTGGATTATTTTGGACACTTTATACATAAGTCCAAGGCTTTAAGTGAGTGAAAGGCTCAATGGTCGGCTTTTCTAAAGAACTAAGAAAACACAACTTTCCATTAAAGACACAACGGAAAGGAAATATCATTATTCGCGTTCATTTTCTTCTTGAATGTAAGTAGGCGTACAAATTGTGACAGAGAAGAGAATCTTGTACATACATAATTGGAAATATATGAAGTCCCTAGCAAGCATATTTGACTTCTGTCATTGGCAGATTGTCTCATTTTCTCTCCTACTTTTCTCATTAAATGGGTAATGGAACTCCGAGAAAACTATAAATCTCGACTTGAGTGAAATGAAGAAAGTGTCACGCTTCATCATCTCCAGAAAGGATGAAGAAGTCACAGTATTCATTCCAAACTAAACAGTTGGTGGTGTTTATATACTTTTCTAGAAATAACACATTGAATTGCATTGTGAAGACATTAATGTGTAATATTTGTGTTTCAGCCAAGCTTACAAATTTTGTCAGCCACAATTTGGTTTTAAACGTGTTATTCCAATTCAGTAGCATTATTTTATCACTAATATATTCGCACAAATGAACTAATAAAGCCGTGGTGCCGTAGCCCGGGCCTTTCTCCAGCTTTCTACATGTAACCTGATGGAGAAAGTGGTGAAAGTCTTTGACCTGTGAACCCAACTGAATTGGTAGAGTTACGGGACTCTAATAGGTCATTTGCGGTGTGAATATTGGGTCGGTTGTTTATGTGTAATCTGTAATCCGTAATATTAACAAAAAACTTTTAGCCAGAAGTCACTTTTAGTCGCGTTTAGCCGCTGAGATTATTGCCAACATTGACCTGTCCTACCTACAGTGAACAACCTGTCCTAATGTTGTGCTAAATACTTTACTTCTGGCACACGAATTTCTATACATTGTATGTCTTCATATTGTACCAACGCATTAAAAAAAATTGTCCTCACTTTGTTAACGTTATTTATGGTGGCCATATTATTCAGGTCAGCCTCATTAGAGTGATGGAACCACCTTCACGTCCCGCTCTAGCAGAGAACCGCAACATAAGATCATATGATTTAATATCAATCCTCAGCTGAATCTTCAGGTCTCACAAAACTCATGACTGCTTTCACTGGAATGGAGAAGACTCCCGTTGAGATAACTTACAAGAAGTCGTATGGTATGAACTGACTAAGGTATTGGCGGAGAAAACTTTCATCAAATGAATACCTAGTCACAGTTAGAAAGTGATTGGAATTATAAAATAGATCAGAATATTTGCACTGTATAATGAAACCAGTCTCAGGCGACCGATTGCGAATGATAAAAATGTGGTCCTCCATATTTGTGGTCGCCAATTACATGGTATAATGTGATTGTTCGGGAAATACAAGTTCCGGTAGTCTCAACAAGGTAATCGCTGGTTTGAACTCCATTTACACATTTTTATATATGGCAATTTTTGCATATATTATATTAGCTTCGTGACCATCGCCTCCGTAGGACACCCGTACTGGCTTTGGTCTTCATATTTTAACTACAACGTTTATCACTCATGCTGGTAGTTTAAATCGAGACAATAACTTGATCCCAGTTGAAGAATAATCATTAAAGATTGAAAATATTTTTATTTTATAGGTAGATTTTGTCTTGGGTTGGTTAGAACGAAGAATTCCTTGTAAGTTGGAAACATGAAAACCAGGTCGTGCTGCCTCTGAAAGGAATATGTAATCTGTGTAGTAAGTTGAGATTCCACATCATTTTTAATTCATTGCAAGACTTCCAATTTGTGTGCACTGTTCTCCGCCCTTCAAAGGATTTATGTTATAAATAATATGCTAACCTTCTATGAACTTTGATGATCAACGAATGATTTCTGAGTATTTGTCAATCTCTCGAGGATTCTGCACTGCCTGTAGCTAAGCCTCTCTCAATTTTCTACCAGAATAAAAATGTTTCCCTGAAATAATCTAACATACATAATAGATCTCGTTGGCCTAATAATGGCACACTATACGATCTGTTCAGAGCTTCTATGTCTCCCTTTTTCATATGTTTTTACATATATTTTTCGGCTTAGCTATTTAAAGTCTTGTTTCCTGGGAAGGATGACGAATCACGGAAATCAGGAAAGCAATGGTGGATAGACTTTATTGAATGAGAATACCAAGGAACCTTGACTAAGCTCTCTTTTATAGGTACTCCAATACTAACCACAACGAGTTGTTATTTTTTGACTGGTGCTGAAGTAAATGGAAAATAGGTCTCTCCCATGAGCACCTCGTTGTTTACAAAATGACTCCAGAGGTCAAAAATGCACCATGCAATCCATGCACTTCATATTAGGTTGCCAGGAGATTGCCCGTCAAAAATTCATCCGTTGCAAAAATGGAGAGTTTGAAAATTATTTTCAGTACTGGCCTACCTGTAAGGGTTATAATTTTATTTACCGTGGAAAATACAATATTTCTGTTTATAATTTTGCGTAGGGTCCTAACTAGACCAGATAATTTGTGAAACATATAATATTCGGATTATGTAGAGCTCTGTGTAATCAGATTCCATGTAATTTGTGAGGGCATGCTTTAGATTCAAATATTTGAAACTTCAGACTCGTGTATTCTACGAGATTTTAAGTTCGGAATTTTACCTGCTATATCACTATCTGGTTTGTCAATTTCAAATTTAGACCTACCGTAATAGAATAGACCGCTCTGTATTTTGAAGCAATTTCAGCTGGAATAAATAGTTTTGTCAAGTCGAAGTCCAACTCTTTTGTGTTAAATTAAATTGAACCATGTCAACCCTTTTTCCCGCAAACGTTTCATGACTTTCTCTAAGTCCTAAGATTCGTTTTCTTTAAAAGAAAAATCTCTCTTCAACCTCCCACAAATAGAAGTTACAATCGTTTCCTTTCAAAGACATTGTGATTCTGAGAAACCATTCCTCAGTCTGTTTAACGTCTGGAATTTTGTTTATTTTGTTTTAGGTAAGATAACACAGAGTATCGTGTTACGCTTTGTTTTTGTTTTTGTTAATGTACCAATACCCAACCATACATACTATTTAGCTACAATTCTTCCTAAGAGTCAAGAAAGTCTTGCTTAATAAATCCGATCTTATCCTTACCTCAACTATTTTTAACCACTTGAGAATGAAGTCGTCAGGAGACTTAATTAAAATATTTCACTCTTAGGAAGATTTCACAAGGGTAGGAATTTTGGAAGAAACGTCTCATTACAGTATGATTACCATCCGTCAAATTCTGATTGTTAATTGTTCCTGCAACTTAAAATTTTACCGTTCCCTCATTGTCTGTCTATTGACCTTTGCGGCAGCTCTTGGAAAGGATTTCAATTTTTTCTTCTTTCATTTTCTTGAAATATTTTCAAGCTGAAAGATATGAAGACTTCAAGATGTCAGCTCAAGACAGACTGATGATAATAGATTACTTTCAAATTCTCAGGACTTCAGAGGTTGCTTTGAGTTTACGCCCACTAAGATTCTTCTCAAACAAGTAAGATGTATCCTCACTTCAAACTTCCAGCCATCAGATTTCAGCCAAATGGAAAATTACTAATTAGGATCAATTTTAGCACGGTGGGGAAGGACAAAACTGTGTTCCTGCTGAAGTCAATTAAGAGGATTTTCTTTACTTTTGCTCTCTGAGGAGCTTCGTGAGGAAGAATAAAAGTCTTTGCTTTGTCCAAGAATTGAGTGTCGACTTTGTCCTTTCTACCCGGGAGTTCAAAGAAGGATGTTTAAATGAAGATTTGGCCCGTGTGGTTCCAATATTGGAATTGAGAATGGACTCCAACCGTGCTTTGACCTCAAACAAAACTTCAATCCAAACTATTATCAACAAAACCATTCCTATTTATAGCCACAAGGTAGTCTCCTATACTGATATGGTTAGGGCAGTAAAGTACAGCAATTAGTGGACACATTGCCTAATAATATCCGTGTATTTTTGTCCACCACATTGTGTGGTTGACTTTATTCAAATAATATGTTCTCTATTTAAAACAATAACGGTTTATACTTACTATAATTATTCCCCCCTTCGAAAATTCTTGTGAATTGTGGAAATGTTGAATTTGAGGTCGTCGTAAAATAACTTCATTTGCCCGGAGGGTAAAATCATTATAGTATACCACACAATTTTTCGTTACAGAAAATTCGTTATGAGAAGTTTGCACTACGAAAAGTCTATGCTACGAAAGGTCACTTACTACGAAATATAGACTCATACTCCTTCAGAGATAAGATTCACCGTGACATATACGGGTGTCCCAAATGAATATACCGGGTTTCAAAAATTCATAATTTCAAAAATATTAACTAGATTTTCAAAGAAATATATTTTTATCAAAATTTTGGAAGGACTCTCTTTTTCTTACAATTTTTACATTTTTCAATTAGTGAAAGGTATTCTCGGTTACCTAACATATTTTTACACCTCCAGAGCATAATGACGTTATTACCGTGGGACATTTCGATTCTTGGAAACTGAATCCCACGCACCTGTTCGTCGATATTTCTTTCAATGTCTTTACCGGATTTTCAAAATTTCAAATAATTTGTGTATTCTAAATGTCTATGCATATGTCAACGTACTTCAAAAGAATTATTCAATGTAAATTCTTCAAAACTAATTTAGAAGATTATGTAAGTTTGTTTTAATGATTCTGGGACATGATCCTTAACAGCTGAGTGGTGAAAATTCCGCTTTCATAAATGATTTGGTACTTAATATTACTTACTAAACATTTTTAACCGCTCGTGAGTCGCCCTTGCCCTTGCCGATATCGACTTTTTTTGGTTCGCTCGTTCAACAATAGTACCAGCCTTCACATGTCACATAATCCTGGTAATGAGAGTTGCTCCGGTAAACCCATTTCATCGGGAAAGACTTTCTTTTCTACCTTTTCCAAACTGATGACGATTGGACATTTCACATTTCAAACCTACTTGTCCGTTAATTCACGATATATGCGTTAACGTCAAAAAATGTTTCGCTAAAATGATGCGCTCGGGATTTAGAGCATTCCTTTGTACATACATGACATTGGTGTATATTTCCCACAAGGGTAAATAGTAGTATTATTCAATCGTATCTGAATATTGTAGGAACAGAAAAAATAGTACGAACTATAACCACTACAAAAATAGCAAAAAATTCAGTCTTATCAGGATTAAAGTACGTACTCACTCGCACTCCATTCATAAAGGAGCTCCTGAACAGATGCCTGGGAATATCTGCTCCTGTTGTTAAATTATACAGAATTTCCATTATTCGAGCTCCGCTGTGGATCTCTCTGAGATCACAAATCTGGTTGTTCACATCATTAATAATTTCTAAATTTGCTTTTCGATTAGGCCGATTTTAGGTTTCAGGAGATACATAGGAGCGAGTAGTTGAGTAGGAGACTTGGAATAACTGGTTTTGGAGTTTTCTCTGAAAAACCTTTTATCCAATTCAATCCAAGCTAAGTTGCAAAAACGTAAAAGAAGCAACACAATATGTACCTCGTTACTATTTAATTCCGGATTGTACTAATAACCGTACCAAGAGAAATAATGGCTGCTTTCAAATTTCTTCGGTCTCGGCAAGCAACCACTCGTTCCTATCCCTAACCTTCGGACTTAACTTTCCCCGGTGAAAGTTTCTTTTACGAAAAATTAGTTGAATCTTTGATCTCCCTACTTTCTTCTCGACTTAACATTAATGATGAGCCCTCTCGCTCAAAATCTGTTTTATTCACTTTCGTCATAACGAATGGTATGGTATATATGATAGTATGAGTTCAGACCTCCAAAACAAGTAAACGAAGAAATAAGTTCAGACTGAAGAAACTGATACATACATTTTCTGGCGAATTTGATGTGGAATTATCAGAGCTATTGCCGATGCAATATTCATATTAGCGACAACGCCACTTGGACTGCCCAGCCGTAAACTGTTAACAACAGTTTACGGCTGGAGTTCATTGCAAAGATTCCAGACTATGTTTGGAAGTCCAAAAAACATGTCTGGCCTTCCTGGTTTGTGGTTAAGAATAATACCGTATCACGCTTTCTCTGGCTGCTGTCTCTTGCAATATACAGGGTGGCCGCGAAACATCGAGCGCTATTCGATTTCATTCTTCCGTCGATCGGATTATCCGATTTGACCGG
>JAQFYE010004241.1:0-13730 GCA_034694305.1 Protaphorura glebata
AATGTGGTGACTGGAAAAGAGTCGACTCAAAAATTCCAATGTTTGACCTTTCTAGGTCAAGGTCAAGTTGAGGAAAACAGAAAAAAAAAGAAACCATTATTCTGAGGCCACAGAATAATGTTTTCTTTCTTTTTTCTGTTTTTTTTACGGTTCAGTTACGGAAATGCGCTTTCAGGACTTTCTGGTTATTTTGATGACGTAAATTAGCTCATATTTATTACCATCTCAATCCAAAATTGGAAGAACTAATACTAAGCTAGTAACGTGGTAAATTGAAGTTGTAATGCAGCGGCAGTACGTTGTTGTACGTATTATGAGCTTTCCCATGATAATATTGATTTTTTTAATCCGTAAAAAGTTGTCACGCGCTTCTTACAAGCATTTTCACCATTACTTGTGTTTATAATTCCAGTGAAAACTGTTCCTAAAATATATACATACACCGAGTACGACACGACACACGACTGACATAACGGATATTTATGAACGATATTCCGGTCAAACGAGGCGATCTCACAACATTTTTCACAATAATTTACATTAGATTAACATAATATATGACATTGACATCAGGATTCGGGAATGAACTGGAGTGGAGAGGAGAGTGATAGTTTGGGTATGATCGGTCCGAGTCGAATATGCGAAAAGGTTAATACTATCAAAATTACCTTCCAGGAATTTGATATATGTGATTTCTGAGTAGTCCATGTTGTGTTTGTCACCTAAACATAGGGATGGAATTAAGTGATGGTTGCGAAGTTGCGGTTGGGAAGTGCAGTAATTAAGTTGGATATTTAATTCTCAATATAAGAATAACTGAAGCACCTTAATAGATGTAATAAACTCTAATAACCTATCATTCACACACACAAACGCAAATCACGAAAATTCAAACCCATCCAATTTTTAGAAATGTACAACACATGCGAACTACTAGTATGATATTCATTTTGAAAATGACAACCTTCCTTATTAAAAACTCAATAATAAATATTACAATTTCCCAGTGTATTGAGCTCAATCTGCCAAATTCCAAATTGAACGGCTCAACGCTCAAGTCAGCACTTCACCGGAAGTGGTGCATTCATGTATAATTCCGAAGATGTTTCTTTGACAGAGTGATACACATGCTCTAAAATAGTGCATTTCATTACTCTCGCTTGCGGCTGCATCAAGTTACAGCTCAGCAGGAACGAAAGAAATCGTAAAACGATACAAGATAAATAAGCAGAAATATGATCCTATGGAATTTTCCATTCCGCTAAGTAAAATGTATTATATTACAAAATGTTCAAGTATTCAGAATTCAAAATGTTTAATTAAACTTATTAAAATTTTATCAATACGAAAGATGACATTCATTGTGTATGCTCGTTGTTTAGGTCGCCTAACCCTATACTCCACGCACGGACGCTTAAAGTCGTCCCAACGGGGACGACTTGGCTAAACAAACTAGAAGGCCGAATAATTCCATGCATTTAGTCCATTTACGCATAGTACACAGCACAGATCGGAAGCTAGTACAAGACGTTAATATATGTATTCAAAACGTGACTCATTTAAGATTTTGTTTTCAGTGTAATATGTATGTCGAGCTATTTTGACGGGTCGGGTCAATGTCTATAATCTCTGCATCAGGAATTTATTTGTCATGCTCGACTTTCACAAGTGTTGCTGGTTTAATCCTTTATAACGGCAAAATGGAGTTCATGACCATCGATGAGTCAGTAATTCCATAGCTGTTTCTTATTTATTCTGAGCCGTAACGGTTCTGATAAAAGTTGCTTGAACCAAAGCCTGTCAATTTGTTTTTCTGAACCAATTATTCTATATACATTTTATATGTATATATTTTCCGGTGATACATTTGTCACATTATTTTGAGGGCGTTGGTGTTATCCTTGTGCAGGCAATGCCGCAATGCGCGTTGATTACATTAAAGAGTATTTCTCCAATGGATTCCACTCTTTCCGAAAAGTGCGAGAACGTTAATTGAATTGATTGTACGTAGAATCTCAATGAATGACTATCTATACAAGTACTACGAACGTAAGGGTTGTATTTTTGTATTCCCGAATGAATGAATTCTTGAATGTACGATAAGCTTTCCCGCAGAGAGTGGAAAGAGTTGAGAGTTGAGATTTCAATGGTTACGGGCTATGCCGGACACCGACTTTCACAAACAAAAATTTCAAAACGCATCATCAGGGTGTTCCAGTCCTTTTTATTCACGTTCTTAGTTGCTTTAGTCTGTACTTAGGACCACTTAGGAGAGGCAAGGCAGTATAGAGAAGGTATTCTGACGAGTTCAACGTAAATGCTATTAGATTTTGGTGGTGGTTTCCAGAAGATTTCAGACATTATATGGATTTAGTTGCGTTGCAGGGCTGATAATCGGAATCGAAATCGGAAATGATCGTAGCTTTTAATGAGATCGGAATCGGAATTCAAAGATTCACTTGATCCGATAACATGATCCGTATTTCTGGATGATTGGAATTGAGATTATAATTGGGATCCGAATTCTCTGATGATCGGAATTCCGATCATGATTCGTATTTCTAGTAATCTTACATTACAATCATTTTTTTCTCGCATTTGCTCTGTCCCCGTCGGATAAATTGCATTGACGCGGGAGTCAAAAAGTGGAGAATTCGACGTTTTTGACGAATTTTTGATTCGACTTTGCAAAAATTACGAGTTATTAGCATTAACATATATATAAAATGTGGCACCTGCAGCTAAAACGTTACCGAAAAAAAACAAGTAACAATTTTTGAAAAAAAATTGTGCGAAGATTGGAATTAGAATCGGAATCCAAATCGGATCCAAATGACAATGATCCGAATTTTAATTTTAATTCGATGATTCGAATTCTTGGTGATTCAAATTTTAATACGAATCGTATGATCGGAATTTGACTGGATCGGAATCCAAGATCGCAATCGCAAAAAAATGATCGGAGGAATGATCGGAAAAAGTAATTGCAATTATCAGCCCTGATTCCACGTGGCAGAAGTGATCTGCAAGAAGGTCTGCCACGTCGGGATTCAACATAACTTGTATTTGTATCTCGATTTTCCGCTGTTCCGGCACTAATTTGCTGGTCGGCCTGTAATTTCCATGCCATAGTGTTGAGTATGGTTGAGTATTTACACAGGATTCATTGCGCAGAGTTTATTGCAGAGCAGAAGATCTGTCAGTTTGTTTGTTTGTTTGTTTGCTGGTTTTTCTGTTAGAGTGCTAACCCCTGCATTCAAACATACAGAGTATGCAAATTGATTGTCTTATTAGGGATACACGTGATGTTAATATTTACACTTACAAATCCAAACAACCCAGAGCTTACAAGGAAATATAAGGCATAGTCGAGTCATCATGTGCTGCCGCTGCTGCTTGTTTGTTTGTTTTTTTATTAGAGTGTTAACCCCTGCATTCAGACATACAGAGATACAGAGTATGCTTGTTGATTATGCCATACGTAATCGCGGCTTAAGACTTAATGTTTCCAAGTACAGCCACATATTCTTCTTACTGCCGGTTGCACCAGCTCGAGTTAAGCTAAACTCAGTTTAAGCTGCATAATTCGCTAATTGCTAATTCGCTAATTGTTTGAATATCTCAGCAATTAAGAGCGCGACCAATGAAATCTTGAATTAGTAGTGTACTCCTCCACCGTCTTAATCAGAATTTAAAGTTAACCCCCCGATTTTGTCGGTTTAGCGCATAGCGCTTAAACCGAGTCTAGCCTTAACCAGAGCTGGTGCAACCGGCTCTTAGAGCCAAGGAAATGTACAGAACTACTACTATAGCAAGGAAAGCTCCCAGGGCGAAAAACTTTCTTGAAGAATGAAGATATCAACACCACTATTGCATTTACAGTTCGAAGCAATCGAACCCTCTACGTACATGGCAAAATGATAAGGGACTATCTATTACGCTAGGTTCAACTAGATTGCCTTATAATAATTTGTAATGGCGTGTTCGATGTCTTTGTATTATACATAATGTACTTGTGGAGTCACTCAAATCGAAATCAGACCAAATGTTTTTTGCTCAGACCAAATGTTCTTTGCTACTAGGAAATATTTTATTATTGTGAGATTACTAAGTTGAATCCTTACATTGTAAAAGTCACTACCATTTTTCATTTTACCATGTACAGCTTATTACGATTATTACAAGGCTAATATAGATATAATAAAGAACTTCTGAATTTGCAGTTCCGTCCTGGGAAATCGAAGACTTTGATGTGAGAACATCCATTAACCACTGGCAATTGGCATAGACTTTGGACTGTTATACCTATATTTTTGAGTTACCGGTTAGTCCTTAATAGTTCAATTCGATGAAAATTGACTTTACTACTGGGAATTGGGAAACTCGTGATAGGAATATTTACTTGGACTCTTCATTCTTGTTTTGAATTTGAAAATTAGTATTCCATTTCACTCGTATTCATATTGTTCAGGTGACGCGTTCAGGCTGATTTCCCACAATCATTCGGAGTTTCTTGTGCTCGATTCTGGAATATTCTGAACTTTCGATTTCCAAAGTCCGCAAATCGTGATTCAAAAGGCGTAAATACTTTACTCCCGACCACGACGTCGCGTTGACGTTGACGTCCGTTAATGACCTCGCTAGCGGTTTTAACAGATGATGGAGTCACGCGCAGTAAGCCAGGTTGTATGTCAGACAGTCAGGCCATACAACACGCCACGCGCCACGCCATACCGCCATAGCACGCTAAAATATAAAACCCGGCGTTTTGGAGGTGTGTCTGGGTGAGATCATCCGATCTTTTGGAACCACTCCGAAAATACTCCACACCCGGGTTTGCGCCGCTTCTGTATGCATATGTATCTATCTTCATTACATTTGGTTGTATCTGGTTCCAGCTCGGAAACTCGGGTTTTTCGTTCACAAAAGGACCAATACCAATTCAGTCCTGTCAGGAAAGTGTACCCCGGTGCCCTGCCTGGCATTTCTCGAACAAACATCCTATGGATTAAACTAGCATGTATGTTATAGGCAATATGTCAAATCAAACCAAAGACATTTTAAGAAAACACGTTTTGCTCGTATACGGTACGGTGTCCACGAAAAGCGTCGACTTACTTGTGGCCAAGGATAAATAGATAGCAGGTTAGGTCCGGTCGATTCTATAAAACTCTTGTGAGGCAAACTCCCCAGTGCTATGTATAGCATAGCACATGACGTCAGTGCGGAAGATCATTGTGTACAATTGGCATTGCCGAACGAATATTGTTCGGCTAGAATTGATTGAAATTGTACACGAAATCCTCTCATTGTGGTCTCTACTATTTCATTATTATAGGTTCAGAGTCAGAGTCATCCAACAGAAATAAAAATATAAATGCTTCGGAATCCTGAGGGAAAGCTGAGACTTCATTTTCATATGCGTACGGGTACCGGTATTGTGGTATTACGTACCTCTATCTCATATATGCTATGCTATCCGTTTCGCCCGTTGAGTTACTCGACACATTTTGTTGAAACACTCCACAGGTTTTGCCTGTGGAGTTGGGAGGTGATATTGACCTCTGACCTCTGGAACAGTAGTATAACACTTACGTCTGTGAAGATACCCCGAGATAAGTCGGGTCGGGAGTCCAGTCGGAACTTAAGGTCTGCTGACTCCACAAGATGAGAAACATCAATTCCGGATCTTTGGGGGACTGTGAGACTCGGATGAACTATGAACGCCTTAACTTTTACTTCATTTTGGGATACAACCCGTCGAAAAATTAAAGTAATTATTAAGTTAGTCAGAGAGAAAAGCCTCGTGAAGGGCTACTCGAAACAGTCTCCTCTACTCGAAACATATCCATAGTGGATATGTTTTGTCTTGGGTTATTCCAAAGAACTTTAACTACGCCCTTTTCATAGAGGTATGCCAGTACTGACCCCAACGAGTTGTTATTTATCCGTTGGTGCTGATCAAAAAATTCCCATTCAATCCATCCAATTCATATAGTCGGAATTTCATTATTTGCAGAAGGAAGAGTTTGAAAATTATTTTCAGTACTGGCTATGATTTATTTACCTTGGGCTATTCTATGTGTAATTAATAGCTGTTCTATGTAAGTCAGCAAATCGTCTAAAGATATTTGTCAAGCACAAGTGGTCGAGATCTACCCTTTCTATTCAAAATAATGAAATACCACGTGGGTCGTTCCTCTCACAATTGGTCAAGATTCCCATTTGTGGCACAACATGCCGCACACGCCAGCGGCAACACCCGTATCAGTGTATCTGCTCTATTTTGAGCCCACAATCATAAACTGGTTTATTTTTTAGCCTTGTTGACAAATTGAGAAGAATTCTGTGGTTCAGTTGTATCATTTTGGACTGAGGCACTTGACCCGTTTGCGTCTGATTATTCTGCTTCTTGACGATTGCCTGTGACACATAGTATACATGTATAAATGAGAATAGTATTCTGCAAGAAGTGCATTCGTACATGTGCTCAATGCTCTTCTTTTTATTAGAGCAAGAACAAATAAAAGAGGAAAAAGCCGGTACGGTATTCCCTTTTCCATGTGAATTCAGCAAGCACGCGATCCAAGTTCCTTTCCTGTGCACTGATCGTGTAAGCTAAAACTTATATTTGCTATGCTATGACACATTTTATATGTGGTTTGGGTATAGCGGATGACGTCATGGATCGTACGATCCAAAGGGGTGAAGGAGCTCACTTATAAACTTTATCATCAAACACATGAATTGGCCCACGAGTGAGAACTGCCACGCAGGAAAAAAGCAAGGCGTAGATAATATTACTCGGAAATACACCAGCTCCGCGCAGTTCTTGGACTGCCGTTTGTGACTTCATTTCACTCCCTTCAAATTCACATGCGTCGTACAGTTTAATCGTTAGGAGCTAAGGATATCAATTTTTCCATAGAAGGCGTCCAGTCCAGAGTGTCGACAAAAATGCCAGCGGAGAATCCCTTTCGTAAAGCAACCGTGATTTGGTATTATCTACCATAGAGATAGAACCCTTCTCATATGACATTAAAATACATGCAATGAGGTATAGGGGCCAGGGGCTGCTTGTACCATCAAGCCACAACCGGCATACCTGGCAAACCTTGGCAATCTAATCTCACAGAAATTTGAAAATCTAGGAGCATTTGTTTGCAGCATATGCATTAGTAAAACGGAGCAACAGGAAGCTGTAAAATTAAATAATAACAAGAAATAAACGACTATGGCCCAAATTCATAGATAATAGAGGTGTTTGCTGATAGAACAAGGTAGCCAAGTACAATTCAGCGGTAGTATTATTGGTTATGCCAAGTTACCAGTTCAACTGTTTGCTTATATTGGGTGACCTTAACTTGGGAAGCTATGTGCCAATTCTAAAGGTTATGTAATGGGTTTATGGTCTTGACATTAAACACCAAGCCAAGCCATTAACATAGATTGCATGGGTTATAAAGTCATATTACGGTAAAAGGACGTAATTAAATAAATGTATATGTCGTTCATTTGGAGTTCCATGTTGTCATATAGGTATATTTGGATAGAGTACGTACATTGATAGGATGGATGAGATTAAATCATTTTTTGAATAAAGTTCATTACAAAAGGATTATTGTATCGTATGTCCAGAGACGGTATCGGAACACCTCTCCAAAAAGGTGAGCGGAAACATATAAACTCTATGTAGGATTGTGCCCGACATTATAACTTCAATCAGGATGGTCGGATTGAGCTATTGCGTGCATATTCATATTACTGATTAAATTCTAATAACACAATCCATTCCTATAATTCAAAAAATAATATTTTGAGCTACACAACAAAGAATTTCAATATGAAAATTCCCGGGTTTGCGTCTCCTTCCGTCCATTCTTGTCCAGAGGTATTCCGATCCTGTTCGCCATGTTCGCCGTGTACATTGGCGATTGGCACATTCGGTATTCCAATTCTATGAAGTTCATATCCGCGTCCGTGCGACGCTGCGCGGATGTTTGGAAAGCAATCGCCCACTTGAGACTGTGTGACTCGACGAGCCACATCCACATGACGAAATCCAGGAATATCCCTCATGAATTGCATTTCCACTCGCGCTCCTACGTCAAACTCCACTCATTCATTCCACTCGCCGATTCGGGCTCAATCAGACATCAACTCAGTTCAAGGAGAAATTGGTCAAAAAAATTCAGAAATCGGAGTTGAAAAACACTGAAAATTAAAAAGTAGTCCGTCGTCTTGTGTGAGTTATCAATCCAGTATTTACAAACAAACAGACCAGGACGGTGTATTACAAAATAGTGAGTGTGCTAAATCTACATACGGAAACCCCAACAAAAGGACTGATTAATTCGAATCGTTCAAATCACACAATAGTATTTTATTATTTGAATTTTTGTCTTCCATCTGGTATCTGGCTTCTGCTTACTTGGTGAGTAAGTTTGAAAATTTTACCGAAAAGTCGGAGATCGTTATATTTCATACACGCACGTGCATCTGTCAACAATCGATCTTCATCAGATTCATCTCAAGAGCTACGAGCCGAGTAAAAATCAATCAGTTATTTGGTGTTGGCAATTGATTGACGTTTCATTTCAGGAAATCTTGACATTTGCATTTGCTTGTATTGTGGTTTGGGTCAGCATTCATGAAATTGCAAATTGTGAATTCCGTATTTTGATTTTGAAACGCAGAGTTACTGACTGGAATTACTAACTGGATAAAGAGACAGATTTGTAATTATTGTACATTGGAGTCACCAGAACTGTGGAAGAAATTGACAAATCCAATAGTTTTGGTTTTCACAACACAATGTCCCAAATAATTCAGGAAAGTATACGAAAAACTAGTGAATAAGACTTGGACGTCGATGTACGTGGATTGACGACAAGAAATTGTTATAGTTTTGAATTTATTGACATCTTTCTACTCTGCCTGTCAGGTGTTTGTTTGGATCAACCAGCAGTCAACCAACAGTTTAGAATCCAAAGGTTTGTAAACATATTCTATTTAATTTTTTGTCGAGTGATTGACTTGTGATTGTGATATGATAAAGATTAAGGGGATAGGATAGGATTTTGAATAGTTTTTGGTGTTCCGCCTCCAGTTCCAGTATAGGCTGTAGGAGTGAAGGCGTTTAGATCGCAGTTTAGTGAAGCTATACTTTCTTCATTAATTAATAATTAATTTCTCGAAAATTGTATGTAACGAAAACGATGCTCAAGACAACAACAACATACATTTACAACTATTCAATCAGGACTGAATCCCCGTAACCGTAGTGTTAATTTGAATTATATCCCTGCTTAAGTAGTTTTTCTACGTAGCCAGTAGTGATTAACGAATTTTACTTCCTTCCCGTAAGTCTTTTTTATTGTATTCGTAATATTTGTTACATACAGCACATGTGTCACGATAGATAAACTGAGCTGAAGCTTGTATGTAAACATGTAATTACTGTTCCAAGTCAGGGTACTTGCTAGCGTTATAACGTCATTAGGTTAATTTCAATTAAAAACAACTAGAACACATCCAACACTTTTGTTTATGGTAAAGAATTTAAATTGTTAGGTTGTTACTTCGACATTGATCCAGATTGTGTTAATTGAGCAAGAGCAATAAAATGACAGTTCAAAGGTTAGGCTGCAGCTTTAGATGTTTACATTAGTATTGACCTTCGCCTTGTCATTTTAAATATGGATAATAATACACGCCTATTCGACATTTATTTCAAGCTTTGAAATGTTGGGTTGGCGGTTGGGTGCACTCAACGATGTCATTTTCGAAGTGAGATTAGGATTGGAGTTCTCAATTTTGTCTTCAAGATGCATTGCGTCTTACTTTTTGTGCAGTTTTTTTAATATTAATATTAAAGAGATCTGATTCTTGAAATAAGTCACATTTATTACTCACATGTAATCACACCATGATAGAATTCAGTAATTCTACATGCGAGGTGATGATGATTTGGTTTTCCAATTTTTAAACAGACTTCCACTCTGCCATTTACTTAATGATGTATCCTGGTATGGTATAGTGTTGATTACCATTTAAATTAATCAATTTATTTTTCGTTTTGCATGAGAATTGAGATAGTGTATATGAACTTAATGAATAAATTACTAATTACGCTGGCAACATTTTATTAGGATTTTGACCTGACGAGAGGGTCGAGTAATTTTGATATCGTTATCGTTAATTCTTGCCGTGTACCCATGTCCTTTACTTTTAGCAAGTTCTAGTAATATGGTGTGCAAGCAAAATTCCAAGGTCAACTTAGACATGTTCTAAAATTTTAATCCACCATTGAGATTGAGATTGAGATTGAGACTGAATTTGAACTTGAGAGACGTTGTTTGGTAGTGGAACGAAATATTTGACATGGGATGGGAGCGGAAAGAGGAATAACAGAGATAGAACTAGAAGTATATTAATTTAAAATTTAAAAGTTTTCCGGCATTTAGATTTACTTCCATTTCCATTATACTCTTGATACTATTGAATCACCAATCGCTATTTATTAGCACGAATAAATGATTAGCAGAATACTAATGTAATTTAATTTTCTTATTTGATTTCAGATTACGTCCACGAATTTGTTTACACCACTCTTTAAATACGTATGCACCTCGATGGAAGTATTAAGGCCAGTCTTTTAACTTTGGTGGATTGATAGACACCAACAAGTCTGATCTCTCATCTCCTTGACCTTTAGGTATTAACTTCCTTCTGCGTATCACAATTGTTTTTATTCAATATTAAGGTGTACATGTTACAGTCGGACTGAGTTAAAGTGCTCGTCTTGTTAACTATCAATCAATCGCTATCATTTCTTCGTTTGACTTTACTTCTACTTGGTTAATCAACATATGCCTGCTCAAAAATTGATAGATCATCATCATCGTCAGCAATCCCTAAGACTTTTTAAGATGGACGGACGGAATGGACGAGAATCACTTCCTCCAAATAATTCTCACCAGAAATTAGTTGGTTCAGATTATTTGGCAGAGAGTAAGAGGAATGGACGAGATTCACGTAACGGAGACTTAAGTGATGGTGACCGTCGCGGACGTTCTAATTCGTCAGATATTAGCAATAGACGACACCCAAGAATAACATATAGACAATGGATCACCGTAGTTATTCTCTGTTTTGTAAACCTAATCAACTACATGGATCGATTCACATTAGCCGGTAAGTGATTTTTGTTATGTTGTTAGAATTTGGTATTCTGGGTCTGGTTATTGGGCCGGGCTGGAAAATTGAGAAGAGAATTGCCCGTGAAGTAAACCTTATTTCTAGCTCTTATTTATTTATGGTTGTATTAACCAACAATCGCATCTAATCTAAATTACCGTGTCATGTTTTCTCACGTCTTCTCAAGCTTGCGTTATGCCTTCAGTAAGGTATAATCTCCCCGAGGTTCGAGGTAAATAAATATTTCATAGCTTCTCGCAAGTTTCCTCATTTTTGACGTCTGTTGAGTCACGTGGGGTATACGCGCAATGAAGTGAAACTCTAAGGTTAACGTTAATATATCGACAGACTTAGAAATTGAGAATTGAATGCGTAAACATTTTCATTTAGAGTTTCCCTGATGTGTCAGAAGTAATTCCGATTTCCTAGCTTCTTTGAATATTGCGATACACTATCCTATGTCATCGTCATTTTCGTCATCCTTATATGATCGTGATCGATCGAATCGATACTTGTCGTTTTCTGAAAAACAGTCTGCAGAGAACAGGAATATCAATTCAATCGGAGCGGCTTAGCATTCCTAATTCTCATACTTAACGTTGGGTGGAAGCTGAAGTTTTTCTGTGAGTTATTATCAGTCCAAGCAGTCAGTAATTTCATAGTTAGTATCGAGTGTTTACAAAACACCGAAATGTCCAATGTCTGGGACGTTACATAATATTTGCGTCAGGTTAACTTTTGTGGCTGAAGGCAATTGGATGAGGAAAAGGTGGTGTGAGTTTTTGTTTTGGCAATTTTTCAATTCCGACGTGACGTAACTCAGGATCTTACAGGAGTGCCCAATGTGGCTTTCTTTTCAATCCGATTCGGTCTCGACATTTATGGCCGTCTGTACGACGTAGAATAAACATTGCTCTCTTTTGAATTCACTGAATACCGGATGCCGACTCAGCAGTCATACGTACTGAATCCGTACATCAGGTGACGAGATTGGATCTGGATGGTACTAGTGCGTGAGTCAGGGCATTTATATTTCAGGACTAATTATCATTTTCCAATTTGTATATATCGTGAGTGCAGAAAGTATTTATACCTCCTGGAGCCGCGTTCAAACATACGCGTATTATTTCCAAACCACGTGTACTGGAATATTTGGAAAAATATATTTTGTAGCAAAATTAATGGGGAATAATAATTTGTGCTGACAATTGTCCACCTCGTCTCGTATCACCCCCCAAGAAAATGAAAACCACACAATAATAGAAAAGGCACGCGCAATAAGTATTTACCCCCTTTTACTTAAAGCGATCCCTGGTACCATCATGATGATGTCATCAATAATTTTTGTTAAAATTTTTTTCCGAACAGTCACTACATCGGTTAGTTAAAATAACCTTAGTTCAGTTTAATTCAAAAATTGTACTGTGGAAATAAAAAATTCGGAATGGCAAGAAACTGGAACTTTCTCTGAAGCACAGAGAATGGATTTTGACTTTATATCAAAGACCCATGGGGACTGAAAAAATTTCAAATAATTTTTTTTTCTGTGTGCACACTGTATGTAGCGTTGTGAAAAAATTGAGAATGACCGCCACCGTTGCGAATCGCACCCTACCATGACGATGTAGGGTTAGGTATAATCGAATAAGCCAAAAAATTGTACAGAAATTAATTGCAAATAATTGCAAATAGACGCATTTCCTCAGCAATAATTACTTAATATCGAATCGACCTTGGAGTATCAAAATCACATAAAAAAACAAGGGGTCAATGGCCTAGTCGCACAGGAGAAGTGCTTTATTTCAAAACTCCACATAATTAAACGGCTCGGGTGAGCTAGATCCCCCCATCAGTGGAAAATTGATGACTAAAAAGAGGTCAAAAGGCCATAGGAGAGCAAATTAGACTCTCGGTGACACACGTATGACCAGATGTCATTTTTCCTCTCACATTGCCCCACATACCCCTCAATATTACTGACATTTGTACGCCATTGTCATACATAGTCTCCCGTGTGTGTACGAAGCTTAGGGGTGTGTATATGCGTGTAGCTGTAATACAATACCATTTAGTTATTTTTCTCGTAGTAGTTTTATGTGTTAGGTCGCATCGTGCCAGCATTATTATTATTATTTTGAAGAAGTCCTTGCAAAACTTGATTTTAGTCGATGCGAGCAAAAGCCCGCGCACATAATTACGCATGGGTGTTGTGGAAATTCGATATAAATAAGAGTTGACACTTGCAACAAAGTTCGACGTTTCCATATGGCCTTCGTTTTCTAGTATTTCAATGACGATCTAATAAATGGAGATTATGAGAAGACGGAATGATTTCGCGAACGGTGTAAGTGAATCCAGAAACTCGTTTAATGTGCCTAAGGGATTTTGGATTTGACTGCTGGGAGAAAATGACAAAGAATTAAACTATGCTAGAGGTAGTTGATGTGGGTTGGGTAATCACTATTATCACGTCATTTTTCAGACCTACGGCCATGCAGATTGAAGTAATTTGATTATCATTCATATTTTGT
>JAQFYE010004242.1:0-13729 GCA_034694305.1 Protaphorura glebata
GAGATGTATAAGGCATTTTACGGTGCACTGTGTACGGATCAGATTTTTCAGAATTAATCGAGAGAATTTTACGGCCTGTTTAAATCAAATCTTCTGAAATCAGCGTTTGTTTCATTGCAAAGTAGATGGACATTTAATTTCGCGGGAAAAAATGCTTTACGACTACGAGTCGTCCTTTAATCTTACTCTGGAAAGTATCATTGAGTTTTACAAGAGACTGAGCCAACCTATTATTGCATGGAGCGCTGACTGAGCAGGCGAGGCAGACAAAACTTGATTTTTTATTACTTTTCATGTAATCTAATTCAAAATGAATTAACACTCGATTACAAGAACACTCGATTACGTACACTCGATAATTGATAAGGCATGCCTGATCAATTATCACCTTGTGCTTTTCTTAGATATATATCGTTCTGCGTTAGTCTTCGGAAAGTGCCTTAATAATCTCGGAAAACTCCAGTGGAGAAAAAGCTCTACAAACAAAATACCAAATGTTGTCAGTAGAGGGGATCGAACCCTCACCATATCAAGGCAGGAACGTCTATTTGAAGGTATCAGTACGCGAGAACCCTCCATGATGGAATATCCAAGCGTCCATGCAATTACCTCGTCATTAATCCCCACTAGGGGTCATAATGCTAACATAGCCAAGATAGCGTAATAGTAGCGACTAGTACGGGGTTTCTATATGTTACCTGTTGTGACAGGCATGCAGGGTTTGATTCCTCGGGCCTGCTATATCTTAGTCCGACTCTTCTCATACGCTGAGGTTTTTACTTTGTATTCGCAGGGGTTTCTCCCACTTTCGCTTTAGTAGATCATAAATACTTATACATAAATATATAGATGAGTATGGAAGTCGGGTACCCCCAGGATGCCTACTCATGGTTAGGTGTAGTGTGGCAATAGTGCAATAATACATTCGTGAAAATGAGGCGAATTATGAACCTGCATAGAGCATTGCGTTAGTTGTTTTCCCTCTCGTCGAATAGAAATAGTGGACGAGTCATCAGTTGACTCGGAACGTGTGATATCTGAAATCTGCCATTCCACAACTCAGGATAGACAACAGGTTCAGTGTTTTTTATTACTTCACACTACTAGGGGTACCTTCACTACTGGTGCAAATGAAAGCGACGAACGCGTGCTTTCCTTGGCTAAGAAGACCGTCACTTCCATCTTGTGCTCAAAACGGTCCACAGTGTACAAATCTGGTCTCCCGCGTCTGAAACTCACCTGATCCTTGTCTCAACTTTTCTTCCTGTTTTTAACTCGCCCTCGTCAATACGTCTTCGTCTACCTAATTATTGTAATTATTATTATTATGGGTTGAACAAGTCTTCAACCGCCCTCATTAACAAACTCAAATCAACTGAAGAGGTGTCACTGATTAGGCTAGGTTACTGGTCACTTTTTGAAAAGGTTGTTTTAGAATTAATGATTCTGTTGTCACCTGTTCAATCAGTTAAAAGTGAACTTGCAAATTGAATTAACCAGCCTGAACTTGGACTTGGGAGTTCTAGTCACCAGTGGACATTGGACACTTTCTCTTACCTCCTCGGAAACTGAATAATCATGTGAGTCAAATTTCAGATGGCCAACTTTACAAATTGTAATAATTACAATACTTTCGGTTCCTGCATGGACCGTAACCGGATATCGGATCCGTATTTTTTTTAGAACCGCAAACAGACAACCGACATTTAAAAAATTAGTTTCGTCACCTCTTTTATGGTTTTGTCCAACAAAACTGTATAATGCCCTTTGTAGAATTGCTAGGCTTTTACAACTTCTACCTTTACCGAATATTCGGTTTCGGATAAGCCAACTCCTGTGTCCTCGAACACGATGGATGAATTGAAGTTTCGGTGTTCAATTTTCTAGTTTTTTCAATTTTAAGATTAGTTTTAGATTTGATGAACAATTGACAAAGTTTTGTTTTGCTGGCAGACGAGGGTGACGACAACGGCGGCGATACTGCCGCCTAACTTAACACTGGCTACGCCTAGTAGATTGTCTGTGTTCTGTATCCGCATCGAAAATATTCCTTGACGATTGAATTTAATATTGGGCGCTAGCAATGGCACAATCACCTGGGCTGGGACCTCCGAGGCCAACACGTAAGTTCATCCGGTCGCTGTTAAATGGGATTTTCAATTACCCCAAGGAGTTAGCCACTTAATTCCGTGAAATAATATCCTTTATTTACAGTGTCGTTTGGGACCTCTTCTCTCGGTTCCTCCAGAAAGAAAAACCTAAACCTCAATTTCGGCCCTGAATTTCGCCCAAATGAGAGAGAGAATACGAATGCAGACACAGACATAAAATTCAAAGAAATCATGAGTTGCACTGGAAATATTACAATCGGGGATAAGGTCAGTAAAAGAATATTTGTTCGGTTATTAACAGTTTTGTTCCACCAGGACTAAAATTATATCGCGCTACTTATGTATAGGTTTACAAGACTGACATTCATGAACTGGAGGATTTGGGTATTCTCGGTCAAGGTACTTGCGGTCAAGTATTCAAAATGCGGCATTTGCCATCAGGACAAATAATTGCTGTGAAGGTAGCCCATAGGAAAAAGATTTGTCTCGTATTATTGTTTTGTATCAAACGGAATATTGAAATATATTTGAATTTGAATAGCAAATGCGGCGGTCTGGAAACAAAGACGAAAATAAAAGAATTATAATGGATTTGGAAGTCGTCATCAAGTCTCACGATTGCCCTTATATAGTCCAATGTCTTGGGTGCTTCATCACAGAGTCAGATGTGTGGATTTGCATGGAACTGATGACTACATGCATGGACAAACTCCTCAAGAACCTGAGAGATCAAACCATTCCAGAGACCATACTAGGGAAAGTGACCGTTGCAACCGTCAATGCATTGAATTATTTGAAAGAAAAACATGGAGTAATTCATCGTGACGTTAAGCCATCAAATATCCTTTTGGACGATAAAGGAAATGTAAAGCTATGTGATTTTGGGATTTCGGGGCGACTGGTCGACTCGAAAGCTAAGACTCGTGGCGCAGGTTGTACGGCGTACATGTCTCCTGAAAGGATTGATCCACCCAACCCAAATTGCCCAAATTATGATATCCGAGCAGATGTTTGGAGTTTAGGTCTTACATTGGTTGAATTAGCCACTGGAAAATTCCCATACAAAGATTGTTCAACTGACTTTGAAGTCATGACAAGAATCTTAAATGATGCACCACCGGAACTTCCGGCCGACCGGAACTTTTCACCTCAGTTTCACTCATTTGTTTCGGACTGTTTAGAAAAAGACTACAGACGAAGACCTAAGTACAAAGCTCTATTGGCTCATCAATTTATTAAAAACAATGCTGAGAAGACTGTGGACATTCGAACATGGTATGATGTAGTTTGTGGCTCAAGAAGAATTTTACCCTACACGAGCACATCCAGCTACCCTTCAGTCGGGAGACATTCAGGGAGGATGAGGAGCCCTGCCGCTGGAGGTGGATCAGGCAGACTTCCAAGTCTTGGTAGTCCCAGTCCCGTTTCTGCCAGACCTAGTCGATACGAAGAATTTTCTCTTCCGTCACCAAGACAAGGACTGAGGACAAGCTTTGATCGACTTAATTCTGAACCCTTGCCAAATGTCAGGACTCCTTCTACACCGGGAAGTCCGAGTCCTTTACATGGAACTCCACCTGAACCTCCACCCAGGTTTGTTGAAATCTCTATAATTGGAATGCATTTATTACTTCCGCCTATGTAGTTGTTCTTTTTTACCTTCTGTACGGAACAGATTCCGATCAAATACGTGACAGAATATATCCTATAACATTGGCTCAGATAATTAGTGAAAGATAAAACAGTCTCATGTTCTGATTCACGCAATTAGGTAAATCATCTACAGCTTCTGTAATAATAGATTCATAGGGACGGATGGATGGACCTTTTCGTCATTTTTGTTCTTGAGATACTCTGAGTAATCTGATGTTTCGGACCAGGACCAGGTTCCTTGATTCAGAAATTCAAACAAACTTGTACCAGAAATAAAAGGACAGAAGAAATGTCAGGAATAACTGACGCATGACCATTTCATTCAACCATGATTGACTAATATTTTGATATTTGAAATATTAACTTACAGGAGCGGTTACAATCGACTCGGATCGGATGGACACCGAACACCAACCCCGACAAGTAGCAGTGGAATTGGGAGTAGTAATGGTCTATTGAGTAGCCCAAGCCCAACATCTCTGTCGATGGCCAATAGCAGTAGTCCGTCACCACCTGAGACAACTGCACCACAATCTATGCGGAGGTATTTTTGTTCCAGACTCTTCTTTACTCCAGAGCCAACTAGAAAGAGATTCTTTCAATTTTCGCCAACAAATCAATACCCGCATTAGATCTTACAAACTCTTCGTGCTCCAGCAAAGATATTATGTGCAGTACATTCGAAATTATTAATATTACTATTGTCCGTCTAGAAAATGTAGATAATTGTACCGGGTCTTCACTTGAACGTGAAGTAGGTTGTGTGGATTGTCCCTAAACGATTTGGTAGACGGAAATGTTGGCAGTTGGCGCGTAGTTAATTGTTCCACTCAAATATTTAGGGTTAGTCGGATTATTGGCTTTATATCGGATTGGTACTGGCCTTGAAGTAATTGTGGGATACGCCTGTTCACAGAAAGGTAAAGTGACCGAATTGGATATTTAATTACCAATTCCTGAGACGGCTCGCAGCTCGACCGCTGTGGAGATGTTAAGTTAGATTTTGGCAGTATTTCTGCTGATAGTAGTGTTCACTTACGGTAGGGGCTAGGAGTAGATAACTTTTCGCAACTGTGATCAATTATATCAGGTAAATATATTTTAACCTTTGTTTGAGTTGATCGAGAGAACGACAAACCCACCGTATAAACATGTGTTTAAAGTTAACGCCAGGTCAAAGGTCAAATATCCTATAGGTTCTAATGTAGTTGTAGTTACCGTTAAGTCGTATAATACTCCCATCCTCACTGCGAGATCACTGGCTAGGTTACAGTCGAGATCTCGACCCATCATTGCCCTATCATTCTTTTCGTTATTTTATTATTTTATTTTATTTTGTTTTATTTTGTTGGTCCGTTTTTTTCTTTAGACTGAAAACGATATTCCTGTGCTACACGGGGTGCTAAGCACAATTACCGTGACTTCGAGCAACAATTTTTGATTCGGGTTTTGAAATCACGGATTTTTCGCCATCCTAATCGTCTGACCTTCTTACTGTGGATGAAATGATATGAGTTTTTAGTTTAATTCTCCGAATTCAGTTATATGATGATCAAATTCTACTAATTGTATTTTGTTGTTCTTGTATTATTGTTACGTATGGTTGTTTTCTGTCGCTTAAAATATGTCCTTAAACTTTGTGTTGAAAAAGAAACGTTGAAATTAAGGTACATCACATGTAATTCCCCCAATCATATTCAAACGATTAAAATATGTCCAATGTTGATTTTTTTTGTTCGTTTCGTTCAATTGTTCATTCCTTTCGAAAGAAATAAATTACATGGGATTATGAACTAGGAAACCTCAAAATTTTGATACTCCTGTTTGAAATCATGAGTATTCCCTGGAGCATGCAAACTCGAAAAAAATGTCCCCGTTGACCAAAGAAATTCTGAAAACTCGAATTTGGCAGTACCAGACGGACTGGATTAATTTTTTCATTAAACAAATATGTTCCGTGTTGAAAATACAAATTTTCCTTCTACTATACTGTGACAACAACCGCGACCACGAGTCAGACGATGGCCTTCTGTTGACGAATTCTAAATTTATGTTATGCACATCAAACTGGATTTTTTCATAAATCACATGTGAAATTTGTGTCCCATAGATCGGTAGTTTGAGTGAAGCCCGAGGAACGATAGAAATAATCTTGATCAAATTCATTCATTTTATTAATTTCATGTTAATAGCGTGGTCTGAAAACTCGGAAGTAGCGTTCGGAAGAATAAATATATTGTAGACAGGTTTACTCTCCAGAACAGTGACACAATTTTCAATTTAAAAATATTTATGTAGGAAAACAAACAACTTACAGACAATTTTGATATTTCATATTATTACCAATTACTTTTTACTCGGTGTCGGTACACCTGATGCCATATTGGCTGCCGCACTGGGATTAGTATTAATTTCTTCACCGAGAGAATCCAAAAGTTCTTTTCTATAATCATCAAAGTCTCCATCAATTTCAGCTATTGTTTTGTCTTCTACTACCCAAAGTTGACAGTTGGTTTCACGAATTAGTCTTTCGTCGTGAGATACTATTATTACACCACCCTTGAATTCATTAATTGCGTCTTGAAGGGCTTCAATGGATTCCATATCCAAGTTGTTAGTAGGTTCATCCTAAATAAACATTGCAATTAAAAATTCGTACAATATGCTCACAATACATTACAAAAGGATTTGACTTGTGGTGGACCGTGGACCCAAAACGGTTAAGCTCGGTTTTAATTTTAAAAACCGCCTACTTGGAGTGATGAGTACCGGAAACCCAAAACAAAATCATAATTCAAAAATTCAAGTGCCGTCAGGCCGAAAATCATTAAGTTATCCCACTGGGTGTATCTCAACCAAAGGGTAGAGGTTGGGGTTCGGAAGTATTTCAAAACCAAAGTGGTCAGGTCCTTTGCACTATTCTTGTAATATTTCTTACCAGCACTAAAACATCCGGTCCATTCAATTTGAGTTCCGCCATAGCAACTCTAGCTTTTTGGCCTCCGGAAAGGTCCATCATTTTTATTGTGTGAGCATATCCTGGAAGACCGAATGATCCCAATTCTTTTCGAGCCTGGAATGTCCAACCGTTCATATTTTAAGAACAAGTGAAAAGTATGAAACAAGGAATAACTTGTTTACCTTCTCATAAGGCAAGTCAAAGAGTCTGATCAGATATTCTACCGGGGACTCCTCAGCAGTCAAATGTTCTCCAGAGTGCTGATCAAATTTCCCGATTCTCTGTAATAAAAATTAATTAATTCAGAAAATCTTAAGTACGAAAAGATGTGATGGCGGATGGCGTCAGGATTTGATTAATTCCTTACCAGTCTGTGATTTTTCCTCCATTCCCCTGACGTGGGTTCTAATACACCAGTCAGAAGATTTAAAAATGTGGATTTCCCAACTCCATTGGGCCCAACAATCGCTACTCGCGATTCCAAATCAATTCCAAATTCTATATTTTCAAAAATGGTTTCTTTCGCAGTTGGGTATTTAAATGATGCATTATGAAGACCAAGGATTGGTGGTTGCAATGGAGGTGGGTCAGGGAATCTGAATTTGACAATGTAATCTTTTGGTCTCATGAGTAGATTTGCTGCGGCTGCAGTTTCGTCATCATCTCTGTCATCCCTCTGTCCACCTTTCTTGTTTTTCTTTTGTTGGATAACTTGTTTCTGTTTGCTCTCAGCCTGTTTACTCGATTTACCGGCTTTCTTTAACTCTTTGAGTCTCTTCTCTTGTTTCTCATATTCTTTTATTTGCTCTACCTTCTTTTGTACGTGCATTTTACGAAACATTGAGTAATTTCCACGATAGTAATACAATTTCAATTGGTCCAAGTGTATGATATCCGTACAAACATTGTCCAAAAAGCCCTGGTCGTGAGACACTATCAAAAGAGTTTTTTTCCATCCTTGAAGATAACTGAACACAGAAATAAGTTTACAATCACAAAACAAATGAAGGACAAGTTGAAAATACGTATTCTTTCTTATGTAAATACTGTTTATACGTACTTGTCCAACCAAATGACAGCATTGAGGTCCAAATGGTTCGTCGGTTCATCCAAAAGCAGAAGCGTCGGTTCTAAAAATAAAGCCCTGGCCAGTGAAACTCTCATTCTCCAACCTCCTGACAAACTCTTTGTAGGTTTTGACAACATATCTTTTGTGAATCCTAAACCAGCTAAGATTCTCCTTGCTTTCGGCTCAGCAGCGTCCGCATTAATGGCTTTTAACTCATCGTAGACTTCATTCAAACGTTCTAGTAGTTCCTGTTGTTTCACAAAGTTCGTCTAAAAATGAAATCAAAGAAGCACATAATTAAGTCTAAGTCTAATAGGTAAATCAGCCAAAAGTTTGATATGACCTTATCATCTGATAATACATTCACATTCACCAATCTGTTCCGATAGAAAATTGTTAGATCGAGATAAGATCAACATCAACAATAAAAATATTCAACATTTTTGCTAACCGTAATATCAAAATATTTTTTAACCAAATGTTTTGTATATAATCAAAAATTTTGTAAAAGTTTTGTCGGCCATATTCTGTGTCTGTTTGGTAACCTTCAATTGGAAGGCAGAGTTCTGAATAAAGGAAATTTCTCTACTAAGATATCCAATGTGGTAAACAAGTTGTCACACCTGGTAATCAGAAAGCTGAGAAAATGTGATCCTTATCGTTTTAACTTACCTCCTTGGTTGAATCTCTTTCTAACTCTTCGGACTCTTTCAATAACATTGTCCTCTTGACATCAGCTTTCAGAACAACCTCAACTGGTGTAATTTCTTCTGGAACAACTTCTTGCTCGCAGTATAAAACGTCGATTGAACCTGGGATTTTTAGATCTCCGGAAGCCACGTGACGTAGAAGAGTTGTCTTACCGTGTCTGATGACAAACGTACAAGAATTTAACTAACAATCCTTTAAATAAGAGTTTAAAAATTGAAATTAAATTACCCATTGGGTCCACAAAGACCATAATGCCGACCAGCAGCAATAACTAAATCTGCGTTTACAAAGAGTTCCTTTCCCTTGGCTGAAATGTTGAACCTCTCAATTTTGATATCAATGGCCGAGTCATCAACATGTTTTTCAACTTGGGAGACTGTGAAATTCTGACCCAAATCACTGTGTCCTTGACCTCCCTTTTTCAGCAACAATTCCATCTGCTTTTGATATTCCATCTACACAGAATAAAAGGTTTTGTATTTTGTTTTATTTAATGACTTGGGTGTGTCTGAAATTAATCCATTAACTAACAGGATAAACAAAATCCATACCTCTCTTTTCAATTTTTTCTTTTCCTTGTGCGTCAGCTTCTTGTCAGCTTCTGAAGCATTGTCAGGTAACTCTGGTTCTGCATCACCAGCACCATCCTGAATGACGGACATTTTAATCAGAATATTCCCGAAGTCGTACAATAAACTGTCAAGGAATCTGTGTGCGTACGGCGTTCGTTTATCTACTTATTTTAAATCTCATATTCAAACAATGAAATTACCACGCTAGGAGCCACCTCCTCTTCCGGAACCTCGTTTTCTTTTTCTTCGACTTGAACTTTCGACACCACAGTTTTCGCAGCCTGTAGGCATATGAACATAAAGAGAAGCAGAAATTAGAATCCGAAATCAAAATATTTATCAATATTCAAAGGAATTGTGACCTGTACCTTATTTCCACTGCCACGTTTCGGTTTGGTCAAGTTTGTTTTTTTCGCTTCGTCTTTCTTTTTCTCTGGTTCTGCATTTGAAACATTGGCTTCCGGTACTACTACAGGTGTGTCAGGAATCTCGACGTCACTCACAGGTTCACTGGCTGCAAGCTGAAGTCAGAAAAACCGTTAATATTGGTGATACAAGAATAATTAACCAAATATTCAAATAATGGCAAGTCAGATTTGGATATTCGGGGTTTGTCGAGTGGTATTCTTTTATAAACGGAAACCATAATGAAATATGGAAAACGGCAAAAGAATCATATTTGCATCTTTTTTACTCACCTCACTTCCTTTCTCAGCTTCCTTTGCGTTGGATTTTGTCTGAATTTCCCCAGAGGACTTTGTATCTAACGAGTTTGATTCTTTCACTGGTAGTTCTTCCTCCTCTTCATCTGCAGTCTTCTTTTTACCCTTTTCATGCAAATAGGAAAATAATTTAATAAGTTTACTCTCGGATCTGTAGTCTTTGTAGTTTACTTGAGGTCTCCCTACCTTAGTCTGCTTTTTCTTTGCTACAACCGGTTCCGGAATTTCTTCAGTTTCATCACTATCATCACCACCTTCCATGAGTAAAGCGAACTTTGATTTGGCAGGAACTTCCTCTGCATCATCATCGTCGTCATCTTGATTTTTCTGCTTGCCCTTACATGTCAAAAAATATTTTTATTAGAAAAGGCGTCATCAAATAGCTAATGCATTATCAATAAAAATTTACTTTTGTTTTCTGTTTCTTCTTTTGCTTCGACACAGGAACAATGGGTTCATCATCATCGTCTTTGTCTCCTGCGTCAGTTGTCTCCTGGAGAGATTCCATTTCGCGTTCGTATTCTAATCGTTCAAGCTAGATAAACCAATTAAGTTATGATCAATTAAAGCTCAGGATTATTATAAAATTCCATACACGTACCTCCTTCTTTGACAATTTCTTCCCTTTAGCAGGTGTGGCAGCTTTTTTTGCGGGTGTTGTTAGCGCCGGTGACTCGGTTATCGCCGAAGGCTCATCAGTAACATCAGTACTGTCACCTGTGACCTTGTCAGCCTCAAATTCCTCTTCTTGTTTTTGTGCCTTTTGTTTTTTCTTGTTCTTGGTCTTTTGTTTAGCACTCAGACCTTTACTCGCCACAGACCCTGAGGCTTGAGACCCTGCATCATCCTCTTCGTCACTATCAGCCTCACCGTGACCTCCCTTCTTTTTCCCAGCCGGTGGTTTCGGTTCGTTCTTTTTCGTCTCAAACTCGAGCATTTCTAGCTGAAAGGGTAATAATATGTTAATCATGAAAATTTCGAATGCAGCAGTAATGGCTGTAATGACTAATGAGTTCGTTCGTCCTGAATATTTTCAGTTTTTTCAATCGTTTTTGGAAAAAGAACCATTGAAAGATCAAAATCAAGAATATTAAATAAATACAAACAAAATACCTCTTTCTTCGATTTTTTCTTTTCCTTTCCTTTCTTGCCCTTGTTTTCCATGTCGTCCTCATCGTCTTGCTGTACGGCTTTCTTCGGTTCAAAGTCCTCCTCCTGAAATTACAAAACAAGCTAACCATCAGTGGAATTCCAAGTAATTAACAATACTAGGATGATGTTAACGAGATTTTCACAATTCTGGACGTCCTGAACCAGTTCTTCAAACACATGGACACAACATATAAGCTCATCGTAGCATGCTATCAAAGTATAAGCCAATGCAATTACAAAGATGGAAGGGGCACAAAATTATTGTAAAACAAACATTGACAATGAATTCACATAACATATAACATATCGATATAAGGTATGGTGTCGTGAGTCCGTAACTGATGGATTAGGAATTCTCGCTAGGCATCGAACTGATAATCGAATAAAATTCGTCTGCCTCGCCTGAGAGAAATTCTCGTCGACTTTCCGAAAAATAATGTCAAATTTCCATGAAAGAAACTTACGTCTTGTCCTTTTTTCCCAGACTTGGCCTGTTTCCCTTTACCCTTGGCGCCACCTCCCTTTTTATCTTTGCCTTCCATTTAAATATTCCTTATAAATTAGGCTTTTTAAAAAAATAAAAATAACACTTTGACTTATATGTGATCTTTAGTAATCCGTTCACTTTTGAGTTTTAATTGTGAAATTACAATGACCGGCGCGATTTGCTAATAGGAACTTCACTTCAAATTTGCCGAATGAGGGAATTTAAACCAAATGGAGTAGTTTTATTGAATCAAATCGTTTATGATACGTTCAAATTAACTCAGTGGACATTGGCACAAAATGTGATTCTTGACATGACAATATTGGCCAAAAGCTACGTTCACTCCACGTTCACTTTCACTTGGAAAATTTATGAACCCACGCGCGCTTGGCATTTGATTTTCATAGAAGATCCAGATTAGGGTAGGCCGACAGTTCTGAGAAAATTCGATACGATTTATACGATACATTCGACAATTTATTTCCGCGGTCGCGGAAACAACCATTTTACGAGGTCAATATTTTAGGACGCCGGCTTTCAGCAATCAGCGAGTATGTGCAAACCTCGAGCGGAGTGAGGTTTTTTATCTACGGAATTTAAATAATGACGTTATTTAACAACATTTAAATTCGCCCTTGGGGCTCACTTCGTCACTAATTTCTAATTAGGTTCATCGAAGGCAAACGCGCCGAGGTTTCAGAACAATGTATTATATGATTTGCCGCGATTATTCATGCAGAAAAGCATATAATTATAGGAAGACTGTCGGGCCTTAGGTACTCACTCTTACCCATTTCATTAGTTAGTTAGTTAGTTAAGTTAAGTTCTTTTATTCAGGTCAAGAATTTCAGAAAACTGTTATCAACATTCGGACCTTTTTACCAACAACAAAGAAATAACAGAGAGCAGAAATACTAAAATACAATAGATATTGCCTTAACTAATCATCATCACCTTAATTAGTCGGATCAGTACACAATCACCATTTATCATGAACAGGTCAAGTCAAATTCAGAATAACATCGGATAGCAAAGAAGAAACTAGCCGTTATCGTCAAATAATTGAATAACAATTTTTAAAAAATCGACAGATAACGATTGTTCGTCGATTTCAATGTCATCGATTACAATGTGTACGTTCTTATTTAAAACTTTAAACAATTTAACCAAAAATGAGATGCTGGATTCATAACTAGCATTATGCTTGGGGTAACCGTTCCAACAAATTTTTGTATAAGACTCGAAATTCATCTCCTGTGCATATTTTGTGTAAAACAAATAAATGAGCTCACAGGAGTTGAAAGCTCCTGCACTCAGTAATGAGGATACATTATACTGGACTTTCATTTCCGGAGACTGGAATTTGACAATTTTGAATTTGATGTGACTTTTACGAAAAAACGTATCTGCCACTTTTGCTCAAAAGAAACCATGAGTGACACTGCCACTTTTGTTCAAAAGAGCCATGAGTGACACTACCGAACTCATCCTTCCTTCGAGCATGAGTCATACTCTCATACTGCCAGGGACTGCCTCCTTACATTTGAAAGAAAGGCCGTAACCAGAGAAATTGATTGCCACTGAGCACTGACTATGACTTTTACCAGAGTAAATAATGCACGCCTCTATAATGTACTATACGTTCGCTTTGGATGTGCTACGCGATAGCCACCCGAACACCTGCAGAGCTCTCCCTTCTAGCTGGCGAGGGAACCCGAATGGGTCATATTCGGACGGCCATCGCGTATCACATCCAAAGGGCACACGTACAAGTATAATAATACGCCGCCGGGCCAGAGCCATGGCCGAAAAATGCGGCATTTTGCCACCTCTACTCTACCATTGTCATTGTCTATCACATCACAGATAGAGCGACGAATTGGTTGATAGATAATGATGGAATGCTAGTAGATAGATAGTTCCAGATCAGGGAAGAGTAACGAGCAACAAAATTGTATCGGAATAAATTAATAAAATTTGACAGTTCTGTTTTTGTTAAAATAGAACGATCTCATCCTTCCCGGAGGTTATAATCGTTATAACACCATTTGATGCCTGGGCTAGTTAGTGCCGTGGGAAATACCACTCAAATACAAAAATCGTAGCTATACATGAAAATGGTATGAAAAGTAGAAGTTTCATATCAGAACAACGCTTTGACTGGTATTTACGTTCGATTTTCCAGTGGCGCAATCCCCTGCTGCGCTGAGATTTTGCGATTTCGTCGGCCAAAAAGTGAAGGCAGGTAAGCCCCGGCCGGACACCAGACAAATTGGCCAGCAAAGATTGGTGT